>CCAG010000414.1:0-11277 GCA_001077435.1 Glossina morsitans morsitans | reverse complement strand
CAGCTTATGCGAATTATGTCCAATTCCTAACGTTTTATGTGAATCGGGTTGTGTTGTAAAAATAAGAGCGACAGAAAACACATTTGCAACTTTCCAGTCTTCGTTACGTCATTCGTACGTTCATTATTAATATCATTATCTCTAATATCAATGTCACCGTCTGCAGCATGAAACAGTTGGCAAATCCGGCGCTTCATCATATTTATTTTATATATATATAAAATATATATATAATTTTTATATATAATTTTTTAGCTAACATAGTTTAAGTAATCATACTCCAAATTACATTACATTACATACTCCAATCTGTGCGCTTTTAGTTAATGTAGAAGTATTAATATTGTGTTTTTTGAAATTGAACGTAATATTAATTAAAAAGAAAACAAAAATTATCTGTATATATATACATAGAAGAGATAGGAAAGTAGATTAGAAGGTTGTCGGACCTAACCTCGAAGCGTCCCGTTGTATATCATGGGCCGAAGGAGGCCATAGGCGGGATGGAGTGAAGAATGCTCCTAGACATCAAATCCGCCCGTTCTGTAAGTTGATTTCGTTCGTCCGCTTATTCCTAAGGCACGTGTATTTCTGTTAGATGTAAATGTCTTTGGAATGTACGTGAGGTAAAGATTTAACCATCACCAACCCCATATCTTCCGATCTAGATAGCTTAGCAATGACCCGTCTTTACAACCTCCGATCCTCTTAAAGCTCTTTAAGAGTAGCTCTAAAAGTAATAAAGCCAGTAGTTCGATAATTAGACAGGCGGAGAGTATTGTTACAGACATAATGTTAGCAATAGAGATACTTTTAAAATTTTTATAATATTCTCGTCGAAAGGACATAATTGAATGTAGGACGTATAGTAAGTAAAGGCAAAACTTTGACTTTTGATTTTTCTTCTTCCGTCTCCGTAAGTTTCTCCTTGGTTTTCTATCAGTATTAGAGACCGTGGTGACCGATAACAACTTAACATTGTGATGAAATGCGATATGAAATAAAGGGACCACATGCAAATAACCCGTAAAACAAGATCGATCTTTCGATCAGATAAGTGAATTACAGTGACCGTAAATTAAATGAATTATATATGAAAACATTTGAACCGTATGGCATTAGTTTAAGGGTTAAATTTTAATTCCATAAATAATGTTAAATTTTGCGTTGATACTTAAATTAAAAATATAAAAATATAAAATAAAAAAATATATATATATATATAAACTAATTTAATGAACGGCAGAAATAAGGCGGCACCGAAAATGTTTGATTGCATTGATAGCATTTAATGAGTAAAATAGAAAAGATTTGTTTACAAAAATCATTTATGCATGAGAACTACTGTGATGTACGTCAGCCTTAGCGTTATCCTAAATACACGTTACCATGTAAATTTCATTCGTTTATCATACAGCAAGTGGTGGGAGAATGAATTGTGGGAATTCAAATGGAAAATGCAATCATAAATGAAAACATAGAAATATCGTAAATAAAAAATAAGTAGAACACGAACCCAAAAAAAAAGAAAAACAAGAAGCGTAAGGAAATAAAGAACAAACCTCTAGCAAATTGAAATACAGTTGGAATAATTGTACTCTGCAGTAAAAAAAAAAAAAAGAATATCAAAAGAGAAATTATTGAAAAAATCTAAATAAACGTTTTAGAATTTGTTGGATCGGTGAAAACGCGGATTTTTTCTTTTATTAAACGCCAACGAAATACTAGTGTTTGCAAATATCAAAAGAAGAAAAGAATGGTTTTGTTAGTAAACAAATTTGCGACTGAAAGTTCGTAAGTACCTGTTGTACAATTCCTTGTTAGCGTAAGAAATTTTGTTAGGATATTAAATGAATTAATTAATTTAATTGCTTTGTAATGAATTAATTAAAAAATTGCTACTATATTTATATATATATATATATATATATTTTCTACTATACTTTTTTTCTAAGTTTATTTAAATCCGCCTGAGTGGCCCAGTAGGCAAGAGTCTCGACTAGCAGTTCAATGGTCGTGGGTTCAAATCTCAAGTGCGGTAGACTTTTTACAATAGTAATAATAACAGTAATAATAACAATGAAAAAAAATAAAAGCCGAAAGCCTTAGATGATAGTGCTTTAAGACATTACTCTTAGAATTTATTCTCTGGCTAAATTTACATAATAATAATAATAATAATAATAATAATAAGTTTATTTAAGGGTGGACATTCTGAACTGCACACACACACGAAATTGACGCACAGTTTCGAACGAAAGTAAAAACTTTAGCGTATATTCACGTTATTGACTAGTTTTTAAGGATTTTAGGAGGAGAAAGGGGAGAAAAAGGAGAAGGTTCGATTCCCATTTTTCAAATTATTTTGTTTCCGTCACTCGACAATAACCTTAAAAACTAGATTAATTTCACGATATGCGCCAAGTTTTCACGCTCAGGCTAGAATTGAAACGGAAAAGAATGAGAATAAGAAGGGTTAGCACTTGGTGCGATTCTACAGAAAAAATCGGAAAACAGGAAAATAACTCAACTGAGAAAATCTAGATAATAATTTCAAGACTTAAGAAAGAAAAAGAAAGAACGGAAGAGTTACCTGCCTGGAATATTCACTAAAATATAGTTGGATTTGATTATCGCGTCCAATACAAAACTAATCGACTTTCTTATGTCCGCTCCAAGTGATGAACATAGACAGCTTAATCATCTGTTTTCAATTGAGGTTTCTTTCAAATTTATTTAGCCTCTATTTGGCGTATCGCATGGGATATCGCTCTGTCGGTGTTGCGGAAATTACATGTTTTAGACGTGAAATTGTATCCTTTTTGTTCCAGAAAGGCTTGCCGCTATCAGGCCTGCCATTAACAGTAGCGGTCTATCCTCGTTCGTTGCAAATAAATATGCACAATCGACAAGATACCAACAAATACATTTTATGGGTATATATATTTAAGCAGTCACTTGAAATACTTCGCATTGTATATTAATGATCATTTCGATGCCAACAAGGCTTTTAGACGACTTTGGTCGTTTAAAAAAAAACAAAAAAAAAAAAACTTAAAACCGTATGACCCAAAGTCGGTTTCCTCCGTAAATATATTACGGAGAAGAACTTGTTTGTAAACAAATAGGAAGAGAATGACATTTTTAACATTTTAAAATTCGTAAAAGAAAATTTTAAAGAAAAAAATAATATTTTTTTTATAATTACAAATCAAATAGAAAAATTAAAAAGTTATTTCTTAAAATTTGAAGAAGCGAAGTTTATCTAGAGCTATCTCCCAACGCTAGTTAGTATGCGTGAGGGCAGGTGCATTCGCTTTCCAGAAAAGCAGCATTTCAACAGCGATGCAAGCAGTAACTTCGCTCCCATTGTTCATAATATTTCGGAATTCTTTTTAAAATTGGAATCGGTTCTACGTATTGTGTTTGGAGATTTCGTCGTTTTATTACAACACAATTACTCTGAACATGCGAGCAGGAATCCAAAGTGAACAAACTAATAATGATGTCTCATGTTAAGTTCTCATATCCCCAATAAGGGGTTTTAAGCGAATTTTGTTCGCAAAGTTCCATAAAGTAAATCTGCGAAAGAAAATGCAAGGGATTTTAAAACAGAGAGCGAATACTTGTGAGCTCAAAATGGTGCTCAAAATGGAATCTTTCATGGAAATGTTAAACATGAGTGAAGCAATCAATTATTGTTAAAAGCTAGCAATGAACTTTCGACGATGAAAGTGGCCCACCTATATCCTCGGGGATGTCTGCGAATTATCACTACCCTCCATTCGTTTACATACGTCCTTGACGGAGAACACCATAAACTCTCCAATATTAATCAGACGAGGAATATTTATTAAAATATATTCGTCTCAATAATTCAAAACTTTCTCGCATGAGTGCTTGTCTGCATGACGAGCATAGGTAGAGGAAACTTGGTTGCTTATCAACAAATACCTGCATTCGTTATCTATAAAATGAAATAAATCCGCCGTTAGGAGAACCTAATTCACAGCATCGCATTTGTCAACTGTTTCCCGAGCAGCTGCAACCGTTGTTGGTAAACTTTTACTTTCCTTCTGCCTTTTTCCTTTACATCATCTGAAAGACATTTTTTGTAGACATTTTGTTTGACATTCTTACGCAGCAGTCTAGCTAGCTAGCGCAGCTTCGAAGTGGAAAGAAAGAACCGCATGTGCCTCTCTGTTACCATCGATAGCTTCGAAGTAGACCTTCGAAACGATGTGTGTTCGCTAACATTTCAATCATTGAAAGTTTAAATTCATATAAAAAATTTTTTCAAATAAAAAAATAGTTTGGAAGTGAATCAGTTAAAGGGATATATGGAGCACTGAAAGCACTAATATTTTATAATATTACCGGGTGTGCCTTTAAGCTTTTACGACTGTCAATGACTTTGAAAGCGTGTAGTGCAAAAATTCTAAAAAACACATTACTCTTACAATGGCCTCTTATCGGCAGTCCAAAAAGTTCCTTACACGCACGACATTTTATGGTATGACACTGATTTCAGGCATTAATGTCGCTTAATTCAACGGCCAGTCTTTTCTTGTGAGACGCACTTCTGTTTAGGTGGTAAAAGTTAGGCCGGTTTAAAAGTAGTTGCCCAAAAGCCTTTGGCTATTTTCTGCTTATGATGACTGCAAGCATAGATTTCTATACAAAAAAGTATATGAAAATGAGGCGAAAATGAGGCGAAAACGTATCATTCCATTTGAAATTTGACCCTTTTTCTGCGATATTCTCTTTATCAGTATTTATAGTTCAGAAGACATCCTCGGTGACAATACAGATTTTGCATTTATTTAAGCAGTTTATGTTAAGCTGCTTGCGCGCTAGCCGCTTGCATATGAGCAGTTATGGTAGTAATACATGCTTGATTAAGGGGAAAAATTGGCTATATATCGAGTTACATATATTTGTATAGATATTCACAAATCATTCTATTTCTATCACTATTCGCTACTATGCCTGTAACTAATAAGAAACTTAAGTTCTCCGAGCTATTCTGAGCAAATCATGATCTACTTAATTTCCTTGTTATTTATCTTTGAGAACCAGTTGGAAAATACTAATCCTTTGAGTAAAGAATGATTAAAACTTTTCTTTCCTGAAAGTATTCGCACTTAAGTTTACATAAAAGATATTCTTATACATGGATAGACAAGAGCAGAGAAGAGCAATTTTTAGAACAAAAAAAAGTTTTTAAAAATTGCATACATTTTGCTAATATCGGCAAAGCTGTCTATTATACTAAAGTTACATTATAGTTTCCATTCTGATTCCTGGACTTTTGGTCAATAAACCGCACTATTGATATCCTTAAGCTCTCTCGTTCCATTATACACGACTTTCATCAGCGTGAGAAGGAAGATTTTATCTTGCTATACACATTTTGATCCAAGCATTTTGTGGCAGTATACATCTAGCGTGTACCTTCTTAGCTACCACGTATGCAGTAATATTTACTAGAATAAAAATCATGCTAATACCATAAAAGGAAATAGTTTTGTGCAGGTTACACACATATATTTATTGATTTGCGGGAAGAAGGGGCAAGCGGGATCTTCTTTTTTTATTTTTTTATAACAAAGAAGGTTTTTGTGTTTTTCGTATAATTTCTCTTAATTATGTTTCAATGAACAGAAAACTTCGTAAACATTTCCCTTGTCATCTCTTATAAACATGAAAAACTACTTGCCTGCATCCATATAAAGGGAATTTCAAACAAAAGGAATTTTTTTTAGTTATTTTTTGGTATCGGCCGTAAAAGTAGGTTTGTGAAAAATAACAACAACTGTACAAATCTTAGCAGTTACAGCATCACAAAATTTGTGTAGCTACAACGACAGCTTTTTTACCGGTTGGCAGCTATTATAGGAAAACATTTAGTACCAACAGCTTTAGACAAGTGTATCCGTCATCATAAACAACAGGGGCTGATGATAAAAGCCGCGCAAAACTCTGTATTAGCAATGCAAAGGGGACCCGTATCTGTCATTGAAGAACTCAGCAACATGAACACAAGCGGCAGCAACAGTAATAAAACCAGCATTAAGAATAAAAGCAACTACATACAAACAAAGAATGGAAATCTTAACACAGTGCGATGGTGGTAAGGCATGGACAGTGGCAACACAAAAACTCAGTCATGCTGTGTTAAAATAACCTTAAGCGTATATGAAGGCATTGTTGGGAGCTATCATCTACATCATGGATATATAAACATTACATGGATAAGTTTTTTTATTTCACTTACTAAATATTACAGATTTAAATATGTGTTATGGTTTCTTTGCAACAATTATAGCAAATATTTATCGCTTTTATGCTTTTCCAATCATCGCATACTGATTTTATCGAACGTTAGTACCACCATACAACCAATGCATATAATATATATAATATATATACAGTTCCGGGTAAACGGGAAAGGCATGTTTGAGTGAAATATTTGGTTAAGTTCCGATTTCGATTTTAAGATTTTTTTTTAAAGAATAAATCCGATCTTAATGTCATTCTTAAACCGCCCATTAGATAAAACTCGGCCTAAGCGTTTGCCATAATAATACATGAGAAGATGTGGGTACGTGAATGTCGTCCGTATAACCAAAAATAGCTCTCCATCACAGAATTTATGTATCGGAGACCCTGGAGCATGTATGTACGCTTGATTAACATGCATACCGAGACGGATTTGTTTGTTTGTCTTTCAATCCTTGAAATTACGATGACACGGCGATAATAGGGGTAAATTAATAAATCAGTTAAATCAAGCCGAAGATTCATCCACAAATTACAAAATGTATATTTATAAGTAGGGCAGAGTAGACATGTCCTATACTTTTTGAGCTGCCAATAAAACGCTACCAAATTGTCTAAAAATATGATCCAAAATATGTTGTATATCGTAGAATATATATCAAATGAAGGAATATTTACTGTATACTGTGGAATCAAGTATCAAATGAATAACGGATATGAAAAGTTTTGAATCAAGCTGAATATAAATTCTTTCTTGTTATTATATACTCATCCACGAAATGGCTCCCAGCTGCACAAAATTTAAATGCATCTAATTTATATAAAATTTATAACTGTTGGGTATGGCCTCGCGATATCTTGCGATTCTTTGGGGCTCAAACGAGTGTGCGAATTAGCTGGCTGGGTATATTTCTCTCTGAAGGAAAGAGAATAACTTTATTTAGCGCGTAAGGACAGATTTCGCACAATTAGGGAATCAAATTTTGTCGAAATAAGATCAATATTTCTTATAGTCCATTCAAGAATTTAAAAACCATAGATGCATTGTACCTTACGACATTGCTACGGAACTGAAGAGCAATAAAAAATAGGTTGGAGCCATTTTGAATTAAAAATTAAAGTTGAAAAATTTTAAAAACCGACTTTTTGTCTTTTGAAACAAAATGAAAAGAAACCGTTTTTAAAAGGATGGATAACAAACGATGAAAAGTACGGCACATATTGGATTGATGTTAGGAAACGTGTGGCGGAATTGGAAGCGAATCACGCATCGCGAGCTGCTCCGTTCAGACGTCTAATTCTGGTACTAGTGCGATAAAACCACTAGTCAAAGCGTTCAGAATTGATTAATAAGAGAGGCTTTGCCTTCCAATGGCAGTTGCAGGTCACATCCCACACGCACATGGTTCGGCAAAAGTTAAAAAACTTTGACTGGGGGGACCACACCCACCTGTTTGTTTCGATTGCTACAGAACACCCCTAAGGCCATTTCAAAAACGCCAAGGAACGTCATGTGGTTCCGGTTTCGCTCCGAAATACCAGAATTTCTACAATAATGGCATCGCTTTTGTCAATTAAATTGGCTCTTGTTTATTTGGTTTATCAACGTTAATTTAAAACATTATCTAAGGAATATATGTCTTCGAAGATTGCTAACAAAACGCAGCCAAAATTTTTCCCTACCCAATAATTCTATCAAAATCATAAACAAGGCAAACTGGGAAAATGAAGAAGATTTTGATGGTTGTAAACGTGTCGATGGACAAACTTGACTTAATCTCGAACATAATCGAAAGGTAAAGATTACCTTCATTATATAAACACTACATCTTCCTTTTTTTATTTTCCGACTATAGGCGTGAGCAAAGTGATCGGAAAAGATTATTAGTGGAGATGCAGGGAAGAAGTAATATTTGCGTACGTTCAACTTGAGACCACCGCTGGTGGTGAGACAGTTGAGAAGTCACGTTAGCGTGTGGTGGGGCATGTGGGCAACTCCAGAAGAAGTAAATGGGAGCGCTGAGGAAGCGCAGTAGTTTTAGTAAAGAACTTCATATCTGCGGAATACTTGAGCTCATAAGCACAACACAGCCGATATTATACCGACGCTTGCAGATATCGTGGGTTTTCTTGCCGGCCATGACCGTCTGAGCCCTTCCGTGCATGTGGCCGTGCGACTAAAGCAAGGTATGGAGACTCCACCCCAAAAATGCAATGTGTACCCTAACGAACAGGGAAGAATCATTTGCACAGCTCCACAAATCCTTGGGGTTGGGCCCTTGATTGCATGTTTCGACGCTGCAAATACATGTTTAGTCAAATGTTTATCCTTATGTTGCGGGAGTTATTCATAGCTTATTTTGAATCTTAGAAGAGAGCTTTGCGTTTTGTTGGCGTTAAAGCTGACCCTGTTCGCCTTAACCAATGCACATATCGATATAAGCTCTGAGTTAATCCATAAGACAGCAGCCTTCTTTGTGTGTTCTGTTTGACATAAGGTGCTATTATCAGCAAATAAAAAAATGCGTCATGCACAGAAGATCATAATGAAATCCAAGAAGAGAGGAGGAGAAAGATGAGAGCCTTGTGCTATTCCTATATTTGCATGAAATTATTTGGAAGTAAATCCATCCGTTACAACTCTTATCGAATGATTGCGGCACTTCTGGTGGTTCAGCCGGAGATTGTCTATCGGTAATTATATCGTTGGACCCTTGGTATATTCTCAGGTGGTAATTGACCATGTCGTTCACCACAGGGGAATAGATTGCAGTTAGGCAATAATTTGCCGAATTTTTTAGATCACCCATCTAGTGCATTGATAGTTAGCGTTGAAAATCTTCGATAAACTTGGAAAGATGCGTGCATGATAGCACCTGCTGAGAAGGGTGCGCAATGGTCTGGTAAATGTGGCAGCACCGGTGTTTAACAGTATAGTTCAGATGTAATCTGAGCGGGAGTTTTTCGAGTGTTGAGTTTGGCAAATTCGTCTTCAACGACTTTCATTCGAACACATAGGGTAACGATAAAGTTACTCTCTTAACCAAAAGCATCGGTTGATTGCTATATGTGATACAGCTTACAAGTGTATAGATCTAGCAAACCTCTAACGATGAAAATGAACACATGTACCTGTTCGGATGCTACCAATGCTTAATAGTTTCATAAAATTTTTACTTGAAAATTGTTAGAAAAAATATTTTGTCTCTCGCTTTATTTTCCCTGACTTTTTTTAATTAACTTTATGGACATGAAGCAAACTAATAAACTCAGAACTAACTTTATAAAATATATTTCCGAATTAAATTTCCAATGCGTGTATGGACGAAAGCACCTATTTAAGGGAAAATAAAATGCGAAACTCATTAAAAAAATAATCTACGTTTGTTGAAAGGATAAATCACATCAACATGTATCTATGCACACCTCAAGTGCAAATAATGGTACGAATGTTGAGAATACCAAGTATATTCGCCGTTATTAAGAATGGGATACGCTTGTTGTGGAAGTAAATGCGTATCAGTATTGTAGAAGCAGTGAAAATTAATTGCTCTTAAGTGATAAAAGACAACAAGTAGATAATTTATATTAAGGTGACTTTAGCTAATAATTATGCATAGCAATTAAATTAGTACAGAAGAGAATGGGAAACCATCTCACACGCACAAGTATTACAAATGTTTCGTAAAAGGTAGATAATCTGGATACAGATTGCATAAGATTTTGCCTCTGAATACATCAACACATTTAACTGAATAAACTTCAAATCATTTCTTTAAAATTCTTCTAAGCAAATCAGCAAGGTATGACTAGTTTCTGATTGAAAAGGGGCCTTGGATGATCGATATTCGAATAACAGACACATTAGCAGAGTAAATGATATATTTGCTGCTTCTTTAAGTCACACTTGAACATGTTAGTACATTTTCTATAAATATTTCATAACAGCAACAATAAATGTCTAAACTGAATATCACATAAGTCAAAGTTGGCGGAAAAATGTAAACATTGGATAATCTAACCTCTCGATGGACTGCTGGTTACTACAATATCTTGTGGAAATTTTGCATCGAATTTCGACTCCTGTATGCTATTAGACCTAGACATATGTATTTGATCACTGACGTGATAATTTCCGCAGTTAAGTGATATACACACACAGGCCCCTTAAAATATATATAAATTTTTCAGATATACTATAATTCAGATAAGAATTAGCGATGTCTAGCCATCCTGATTGGAATGGGTTGAAACCTTTGAAAAAAAACTACACGTCTGCAAGCACTTAAGCTAGACACTGCCTTTCCGTTTAACCTTGTATTTGTTCAGCTCATCCATACAGATAGCCGTCGATCTGTTCTTTGATTTTTTGATTCATTTGCTCATCTATACACGTTTTTTTACTTCTCCAGTTGACGAGTGGCCCCCCTATTGTGCCATTCCTTGCACACGGGGTTGTTCTTCTGCGTACGGTCACATCCACGTGTCCAAGCGTCTGTTCGCATTTTTTCTTCCCTACTGTTTCCCTTCATTTTCACTTACCGACTGTTACAACTGACCAATCGCCTTTTTATTTTTTCATTATCTATTTCATCTGATAATTCTTGAAAGATCATTTGTTCTTCAGGCTGTCCGTTCTGTCAAGCCGCTTTTTGCATTTTCTATAACTACTGAGCATCTATAAGATTGCTCATCTACCTAATCGCACACCGAACAGTTTTACCCTCGGTCTATCGATCAATCGGTTCTTTAAAACCACTAGTTCGGCTGACAATTCGCATGTTTGGACACATATGGATATTGAATTATTCTTGCAATTGGGAACAAATTAAAAATGATTTCAAAAAGCGCTTACAGTGACCAGCAAAAGTATACGTATGTGTAAGTTTTTTTGTTCATCGTTTTTATCGATCTCATAGAAAGCAGAATAAGTTCAATGCAAATGATTTTTTACCGCTTTTTCGATTAAATTTCTACAAAACATTGTCTTTTTTT
>CCAG010000409.1:0-14864 GCA_001077435.1 Glossina morsitans morsitans | reverse complement strand
CTAATTTAATTGATTTTATATGCTATCAACACACACACACACTAGCAATAGGGTCATAATGGTGAAATTAATCGAGCAATCAATTGAATGCGAGATATCCTGCAACCATCAAGGTTTTGATTTAATTTTCCTGAATTTTATAATTAGCTTGAATGATATATAAATCAATGTCTGTTTAATAAAATATTCAAGTGTTAGTGGGGCGACGCATAAATGTGAATTGGAAAAATAATAAGCGTTATATTGTTCTGTTAAACCAGTGGTAAATATGTATTTCCGTTTCCTAACCACGTACGATACGTTCAATGAATTGAATTCAATTGAACATGAATTTATTTTTCACGCTTCAATATATAAAATAATCGGCCATATGTTGCGTTTTCGATTTCATTGCTTTTTTTCTTTTTTTTTTTTTTGTTTATTACTTTCCGCGTAATATTGAAACTTTAAAATTCTCAACTCAAAATTTATTTCATTAATTTAATAATTTGTATTATAAAAGTTCTATAGGCTAAGAAATATTGATCCTATTAATGCTGATCATCTCATTTAGCTTCAAGTGACAGAGCATGCAAGAATTAATATAAAACGGAAGTAATGGAAATGAATTTTGATTTTCTTCTGCGTTAAGGATATAATTTCACTGCTCACATTCATCCGGTTGAGCTTATAGTAAAGACCCTATGCTAAAAGTCCTTCTCATGCTGTCTTTTCTAAGAAGAACGCTTTTCCGCTTTCTGATAATAGAAACTTGCTCTCTCTCTCTCTCTCTCTCTCTCTCTCTCTCTCTCTTCGCTCTCTCTCTCTCTCTCTCTCTCTCTCTTCAACCTATTCAATCCGTTACAGAAACAAGTAGTCAATCAGTGCAATATTCTCGCAAAAATTTTCCTTATTGTCTCTATAGCCCATGAATAAGTTAAAAAAATCGTTGAGTATAATTCGAATGAACAAAAATATTATCATAAATTGTTTTTCTGTTTTCACTTTAGATGCCAGAATTGAATTTTTAATGCTTTAATCATTGCATTTTTCATTTCTATGCTTCGTTACCTAATCTTTTTCCTTTTTTTTTTGTTTTTTTCGATTTTATTTTTAACAGAGAATTTTAGGCAGTTACATCAACAACTGCTGTCGTTAATGTCTTTCGAATGCAAATTCAATTTTGAATTTCTTTTGTTTTTAATAAAGTTTTCATGTACATATCTATATACATACTTACATATATACACATAGAGCAGCAAGTAGACAGTTGCTTGTCGAAAATATTTTGCAATTTCGTACAAGTGACACGATAAAATTTCTTTAAAAAATCATTTAAAAACTTTAAAAATACATAAATGCAGACAATATTTTGGAAATCTAAATAGAAATGTTGGAGGACGCGCGAGCGAGAAATTATACAATATACAATTTTCTTATATATCACATTTCCTGTTCTGCAAGCTTAAAATTTGCAAGATTGGAGATATTTTTTTTTTTTTGTCGTCGTCATTTTGGGAAGATTAAGACACTGGAAAACACAAAACAGGCGAATATAACGACATGGCAAAGTGCACATATTTTATGGCATGAACTTTCTGGATATTAAAGACGCAACTAGCCACGTACTCCTATTCGTAGGTGCAAGACGTAAGAATGCTTTATTGGGAACAAGTATTCCACAGACTCTTGCTGCTCCTAATGGGTAGTAACGGCCCAATATCACAGCTTTTATGCTGCTGAGCGACTTGCGGTCTCACTGGAGATGGTTGATTATCATAAGAAAAGCTTAACAAGCGCGTTCAAAGTAGTATAACTTGAAAGAGTTGGGCGTTCTGCACTGCTCTTTTCTGAGAGTAAACTATTAGTCTATCCACCCACATACTGAGCACAGAGCACAGAACACATTGAGAACGTCTAAGAGAAAACTCAATACTCAACAGCAAAAATATTCACTTGCATCGGAAAGTTTTAAGCATAGGGAAGAAAGGGTGAGAATGCAAATATGCTTATACAATATCGTGCTTCTTCGGAAAACTTATTTGCCATAAGAGCAAAATATACTTAAAGTACACTTAAATTGAATCAAGGGTCAAGCCATTTTGGTAAACTCCTTTTCTAAGGCAGAGAGTCTTCCTTGTCGGATGTAGAAAATAGAACATAATTTGTTCTTTAGAAAATTGATTGCAATCCATTTATTTTAGGGTGATTTCTTTTATTATTTACTTAGTTACGCATTTATTCATGTACACATATTTTTATAATTTTCGAAACCTTTAAATTTGTAATAAAAATTGTTTCCCTTCAAGCTCTCTCTCTCTCTCTCACCTTTTTCGATTAGATCTCGTTAAGTACATTAGTAAACATAAAATTTCAGCTCTTTATCTCTTACAGTCTGTGAGCTATCACCAAAAAAAAAAAAAAAAAAATGTTTTCTTAAATTTTAAACTTAAATTTATTGTCTTGCAAATCAATATGCATAAATTTCATTGACAAAGCGTCTTCTCTTCAACAAAATCTTTTTCCAATATTACGTTAAAGATGAAGAATATTTGGAAAACCACCTTTTAACAACGCAGGTGTATATATATATATATATATATATATATAAAGCATGTTTCGCCTAAAAACAGCACAGGCACGAGGTGGTTGTGTTCATGCTCATACATACATCCTTGGCAGAGATACCAGGTTGTCGTGAAAAAAAGGAAAAATGAATAAGATGTTATTCCATTTTCCTGTCGTTTACAACGAATGCTTCCTTAACGGATATGAGATGAAGCAAGGTTTCGAGAGTGAAACCATAAATTCAAACTACTAAAAAGGTACCAAAAAAAGAAAAAAGGGAAGAGAATATGCAAAGAACGAATATTTTTTATTCTTAAATTTATTGAAATTTATTATAAAAACCTTAAAGCTTTCAAGGCTTTTTTAATAGTTGAGTGACAGATACAAACATTAAAAAGTTTAAATTATTAACCCTTCAACTTTAGTCAAGAGCGAAAGATTGCTTGAACATTGACCATAATAAACATTTACATGCGCACACATATATGCTGGAAGTTACTGGTCAACTAGTTTAAGTTAAAAACTTTTGGTTTGTGAAACTAACAAAAAAGTTCAAGTGTTTGGTAACAAGAGTTACAGTGTAACATATTTACATCGAAAAAGGTGAAGAAAAAAAAAAGATTTAGTTCTTTAACCAAAAGTCTCGAAAGTCTTTGAATTCTTACACAAATTTACTCAGTTGTTGTAACAGTCTATAAAAGAGATAGTAAAGCATCCTTGAAGTGATGACGATGTTATTTCCAAAAAAATGTTAAAATCAGTCAAGTGAAATAACGTACGTATACCAGAGAAAGAACCCACAATGCCTTGTTATTCGCATTTCTGTGGTTAGGCGTGAAGTTTATTATAACGCAGTCAGTTCTGCAAAGTCGTGCTGATAATAAAACGACTGCAGTGGCTCGTGGCCCACTGTAAAATCGCCTACACCACCACCCTACAGTTATCCATTAAGCTTTACAAGAAAGGACAATTATAATATTTTTGATAATTACCGATGGAGACAAAAGCCATTTTCACATTTCACTTAAAAATAGAGAAGAAGAAGAAACTCAATTCAAGCGTACTCTGCTAGTCAAACCTTCGAAAACGTGACTATCATTTGAAAACCCGCGACGAACGACTGACAGATATCGATAGCAAATCATTTCCGCTATTCCTGGTGATGAAGAATACGAATACCAGAAGGTGGACTTAAAGCGGCCTCCAACTGCATGTTGTCATTGTTTCGATATTTTGGTGAAATTTGGTACACTGATGTGCTTTGACTCAAGGACGAACGCTAGTGAAAATGGTTTCGATCGGTCCAGTTTTCCGACCACTAAGCATGTACCGCCCTATTTTGTAAAGTCATTATGTGGAAGAAATTGCAATTTTCAAAATCTCTCGACCAAACTCACTCTGTAATAATATGTAGGCGTTGGCGTGAAAAGCCTGCGTCGGCTAAACCTTTATATAGTAAAAGGTATAGTTTTTAGCATTTCATGGTGAAAATTAGTTCACAATAGTAAATTGACGCAGAAAACAACCCTACCGAATTTGAATCACGTGAGTCTACTTTTTGGCAACCATCGGATATAAGGACTTCTCCAATATGCGGATTTTCATGAAAAGTATGCCTTTGCATGAAAGTAATGTGCAACTTTTTATGTATTATCACCAAAAAGACGAAGTGGCGTAGGGTATCTGATTATTTCCCTTGCCCGATTATAATGTTCCTACTTGTACGACAAATTCACATGGACAGGCATCAGATGGACAGGGAGGCGGACAGGCAGACAGGCTTAGATAGATTCAGAAAATGATTCGAAAATCAGGCACAAAGACTTACTTTTCATGAGAGACTTTATGTAAGAAGGGACCAATCCAAAATTATTGCAGGGCATTAAATGCCAGATCACTGTTTTCATTATAAACTATTAAAAATTAAACTCTATTGTGCTACACTACTTGCAATAAGAGGATATTTCAAGTTTGTACGGATGTATGCAACAACCCAAAAGACTTGGTATAGCCTCACTTAAGCCTTTTGGTCTGTCCGTTCGTCTTGCTTTTTTTTATATTCAATTTCCACTCCACGATATTTAGGGTATTTCGATAAGATTTGATACACCGATGGGTTCTCGTCTAAGGACTAACGCTATTGAAGATAATTCGAATTGAATCACTTTTTCGACCATTTTCTCTATAACCCTTTAATTTGAAAAGTCGTTGTATGAATAATTGTAGTGTGGGGTAAGGTATCTAACCATCTGCCTTGGCCAACTATATTCTCTTCCTAGTTGTTTTTATTTTTAAGAACATTTATGCAAGAGGGGGTTTTGTCACAATACGACTTTACTCCAACGTTCTTCGGGAAATATTAAAAATTGCAAACTTTTCCACGCAAAAACCTCTTTTAAGTGGAGCGGTATACGTAAAGCGCTTCTAGATTAAAATAATTATATTAAAATCAATTCTCTATGTTATGGAACCATATTGATATTAATATCTCTGCCAGCGAATGGTCTTCAGAATTTCTTAAAAAAAAAAAAAAATATGGCTGAAAATATAGCACTTTTTTTCGCGGACATTTGAAGTTGACAAGACTGCCCGCCATTTTGGACATTTTCTGTTTTCGAAATTCAAAGTTTGTCATAATCAATACACACTAAAGTGGATAGTGAAGTGGATAGATAGAAAGAAGACTTTGATTAAAATGAAAAAAAAGAATGTTAAAATAAAAAATTCAAATATTTTATGCTAACAACCAAATCATTTATAGTTTGGAAGTTGTAAGCAATTTTTTTAGTTATTAATTCGTGTTAGTTTTTCATTTTGAATTTTATTTAATTTTGGTTTCCTTTTTTTTTTTTTTTTTTTTGGTTCTCCTCTTACTCTCATTTAATTATCAACGAAAGGCACTGAAATCGCCTTAGACTTGAGTGCAATTTGCCATGTGGTTGGATTGCCAGGTAGGTGTGGACATTTCTATCATTCATTTCGACAACGGTTGCCACCCACCCTTCTTCCTTTATTTTATTTTTGTTTGCTCACATAGGAACACATATACGCATACATATAAACACATATATATATATATATATATGTACTGACAAATTTTTCAATGTTTATGCTTTTATGCCCCTAAAGCATGAAATGTAAAAGTTATATTGTTGACCCACCATTTGTTGTTGTTGTTGCTGTTATAGACGATTTACAATTTTTGTGCGCAGGTTTCCTATAAGTCTTATACGATTGCTTGGTTACATCTGTGTATGTGTAAACAACATATACAATACCATGCATAACTTATGAATAAAAAAAAAAAAAAGGAAAAAAAGGCAAAAACGTCCATGTAACGGCATGACACTATATAACGTTGCACTAACATGACACAATACGAGTGGCGTCTTTGGAATTTTTTCTCTTAGTTTTTAATTTTTCTTGTTTTTTAAGCCATTTGTCAATTATATGACGAATGTTTAGTGGTCATGGAAATATATGACTATAAGGACGTATAAGAGAAATTACATTAATTTTTCAATTTATCAAAAAATTACTTTAAAAAAACGTAATATTTCACGAATACTACTCATTCCAATTTCGATATCATATTTTTACAAAATTATATAGACTAAAAGATTGGATAGGTGAGACTTACATTCCAGCAAAGTTACTTTACTTTCGGAGAGAAAGCCATAAGTAGGCGAATGAAATTTAACAACTTTCTTATGACACGAACGCGGTTTTGTATTTTAAAAATATCGAAATACTTATTCAATTTCCCATTAGTTATAAAATCTGCAGCCCATCCAGACGTTAATAAGTCGTCATTTAATCAGTTAAGCATCGTTGTGAAATCGATTTCTTTTCGTTCCATTGTCCAGTCGCATGTTCACAATGCAAATTCTAATCGGTTTTTGTCAAGATGCCCAGAAGAAAGCATCAAATTCTAAATCGATTTAAGTACGTTCCCCTGCCCGTCTGTTAGTCCGCCCATCTGTCCGTCTACCAAACTCTGCAGTATTTGTGGTACACATTCTCCAGTTCGTCGAAAATCGCTCAAATGGGTCAAAAAACACGCCTATAACGCCCACAAGTCTACAAAACCAAACCTGACAGCACTTTGCTTTCCGTGTTTTATGCTGGTTGTTCATAAGTTGCAATAACTATACGATATATATATATCCAGAAATTTATTTTACAATCCCATAAGGAGATAGCCACACCCACCCAATCCTATGGAGTATGCAAACTTTTTTTTTTTTTTTTTTTTAATCTTTTATAAAATAACGGTGATGAACGAAAATAAATTTCTTGTTATTCATTGAATTGGTCGGAACAGTCGACCATAAATTTCTCAAAAAAAGGCAATATCAGCTTTCTAGATATATTAAGAAAATCGAATTCTATGGAATTTTTATTTAAATACTGTTTTTTTTCTCTGTATTTTCTTTTCAGGCGATAACTCAATCAGTAAGTATACAATTCTATTACACAACATCATTATTTTTCATATCTTATTGGCAAATGAAAGAAATATTGCATTTATTACTGCGCACATAGATTTGAGAAAATTTGCCACGCCTACCCAATTTTATAGAGTGTCATATTTTCATTTTTTTTTTTAAAATCTTTATAAAGTAAAGAAGAAAAGTGCAAAAGTCTTATAGAACATATAAACTCTTGGCCAGTTTCAAATTCGGAAAACACTTAAGCTTGTGCGTCTGTTCGTTTGCTCAACCGTGTAGTATATGTAATAGATGTTTTCTCGTTCGTAAAAATGAAGATATCGCCTACAAATTTGCGAAGAAATTTAGAAATGATCCAAACTGGTCAAACGACACGCCTACCACGTCCACACATCTATGCACAAAAACAGAGAACACCTTTGCTTTCCATGTTTTTTGCTCGTTCCTGAAAAAGTCGGCCACGCTCAACTACTAAAAATATAGAGTATGGAAATTTCGCTTTTTCGTTGTTTTTTTAAGTCTTTCTAAGGATAGCGGTGATGGGTACAAAATATTCGGTTGCAGCCGAATATAATTTTCTTAGTTATTCTATTTTCAAATCTTTGTTATGAGTCTCAAGGATAGGGAGGAAATCAATGTTTTATCGTGATATTGATGGTCAGCATCTAGATTGTAAGAAAGACTTAGGCCGTAAATGGTTCGACTTTAAATTATTTACTCTCGATTCTCTTGACGTTTTCGCGACGTCTATTTAACATTACGAAAAATTGAACCATTTGGGCGATAACGATAAGCAATTGTCATCAATAATGTGTGAAACAGAAGTATCGGTTATCTTAAGTGTACTTGTTAAAATGTGTTGCCATCGTTTTTATAACAACACGCAAACATCGATCTAGATATCTCTCCTTGTCGCTCCGTTCGTCCGTTCTTTTGTCTGTTGCCTTTTATTTGAGGTTTCAAAGCCAACAAAAGACGAAAAGCGAGTCATTGCTACACTCGCACCAGACGCCTGACATATTATCGATTAAGTTCCAAATGAGGAAAATCGGCCAATTACATATATATATGAAATAATTTAATAAATATACATTCTAAAAAGAATTTGTTGACACTCGATGCAAACATCTCCCTAAAATGTAATATATCCGCAAGGGTAGACGAAGTACGTAAGAATCGCGGCTACCAAATCAGTGTACGCGGGTTCTAATCTCCGTATTCAGTCGGTAAAAGCATAGCGCTTACCAAGTGGGCACACACCGTCTAAGCTGCGGCCACGCCCATTCTATTTCTATCTCTTTTCTCACTTCCCTATAAACGCCATCGTGTTACGCAAATATGGTACATCCCCTGAGTGATTGGTCACTTCAAGAGAAGTATATATGTATATATCATATAATAGCTAACAAAAACTTGCCATTGAGTATTCAAAACTTGAAAAGGATCTATGTAAGCCTTGAGTATAAACGATTATATATAAATATATACCGGCATGTATTTCAAATTACCTCTCAGAGAATAAATGGGAAAATAAAGTAAGATATATATGACTGAAGTCAAGCCAATTAAAATCCCTTTGTAATTTGAAACATCACGTTTTATTTGCCCATAAATATTAAGGATATGTAAATCAATAAAAAAAAAATGTTTAATAATAAAATGTTTAGAATAAAAACCGACGACTTATTGATAGCTTACGTTTTAAGTAAACCATAATAGAAGTGTTTCATTGCGCTACTGCTTTCTGCAAAAGTCAAAATTAAGCACAGTTTAAGTCGGCCATTTTTATTCATTTATTTATTTTTTTTTGTACATTTTTGTTTTAAAAAATGTATGAATATAAATAAAAAATTAAGTTTTCATTTAAAAAGCAAGCCATTTATTTATTTGCACGTATATGTGTACAAATATGAATCGTATCTGAGCCTTTTAACCACCACGCAAATTTACTTCCTTTCAATGTATATATATATATACACATACATATTTTCCCATATGTATTTCTATAAACATGCAACAACAATAACGATAGAGATAAAAAAAAAAAAAAACAACTTCGGAGAGGTAAACCATTTGTTGTGGCTAAAGTGTATTGCAAATGCTTTAAGGGGCAAATGTATAAAAAAAGAGAGAAAACGAAAAAAAAAAAAAAGTAAAAACAAGGCTAAATAATATACAACACTAAACAAATGCACGATTAAGATAAAAAAGTTTTTACCTGAATTAAATTAAGTATAACAAAACACGAAACTTTTATTTAGTTTTTAATTTTATTGTGGATTATCGTTGTAGTTCTTATTCTCTTTCTTTGTACAGCCAACAAAATGAAAATTAAAAAAAAATTTGCAAATAAATGTAGCGGTAGTCGACTAAATCTTTACCTTTTAGGCACTCATTTATTCAATGAAAATTGACAACGAAAGACATTTGGCAAAACTTGAAATTGTAATCGGCATTAGGCTTCCAGATGGGTGGGTTACTCTTGCAGTGAATGCTAAGAAGTTTACTTTCTAAAAACCGAAAAATTAGTTGGAACCAGCAGAAAGTTATCTGAGATTAGATTTTGCTAAGTAACAAACAACACAACTTACATACATCGAGACATTTTTAGTATCAAATCATCCATTGGAAGATATGGATTCTTTAAAAACTTTTTAGGAGACCTAGAAAACATCTCTGACAAATGCAGCTGGCGCGATTAGAGATGTCTTCCTCTATACTCCTCGCTATACATTTTTCATTTGCAAAGTAAAACATTAATGACTTACTCTTCCTGCACTCATTGAAGATGTTCATATCCTTTTAGTCTTAATATAATCAATAAATTATTCAGTTATTTTATGTGGCCGGAATTATAGCTTACATTTTGGAAATTTTTTCCGCTTTCCGCAAAGAATTTGTATTATACTAAGCAGTATAACATACCATAAAAATCAAGAAAACTCTATAGATGCATAGATTTTCACCATTTATAATACGTAAACCATATTTCCGGACGAGCCATACAACAATATAAAACTTGTAACAGAAATGTAAAAAACATTAAGAGATATGTTATAACGTTAGATTCGGACAATACCATATATATAATTCCATTTTCATTATTTTAAGCCGATTTATGTGATTAATGTAGAGGTCTAAGTTAGTCGAATAAAACCAAGTTCTCTAAGTTACCATTGAAGAATAAACTAAGCCATTGTCTATGCAGCTTTTTCTTCTTTTTTTTCTACAACAGAAACGATAAAACAAGTCTTGCCTTGTCGTTGTTGTTGTTATCATTAAGCCGCAAAACAAAGTAGCATGGGTAAGAAAATAATTACATGATCAAAACATGACGAACACAAAGCACGTCATTTTCTATGTAGCCATTCGACACTATACAGGTAGTGTTCAATGGTAGATACCTCTCCTCACGTAACCAACCAACATGTTATATTGTGTTCGAAGAACCTGAGTGGCCATGATTCAGACAAATGTATGCAATATGTACACGTTTTCATAAGTTTGTTTGCTTTGCATGTCACCGAATACGCTTTTGTAGTGGTTTTCAACGCATATTTATGTGCATACGTTTGCATATGTTGGTGGTGTTTTTTGTGCCGATTGCTATGGATACCAATGTCGGTGCTCCCTTTTTCACTATTTTTTTTTTTTTTGTTTTTTTCATATTCAGGTGTAATGCAATATAATGGCTTCGATGGATAAATGCCGAATATATTTTATATACATATGCATATATATATATATATATATATATTCTCCTGGTTTCTTTATTTAACTTTTCTTAGTGTTATTCTTTGCATTTCTTCATGTTTTTTTTAAATGCGCACGACAAAAGAAAATGTATAATAATGTTTGTGGTCGATTTGAAACGATTACTTTGACTTGTAAACCTGCATCATGGATAAAAGCCCTTTGCGTGCATTTTAATGCTTTATAACATTAAATTTAAAAAAAGAAAAAACATTTTTTTTTTAATAAGAAATTTATATCAACCTAAAAGCATATTTTTGAGTATTCCATCTAAGCTTTAGATTTGATAGCGATTGCGTGTAGGGTACACAGACACTGCATTTCATAAAGCAATCCTAAAATAAAAGATATGGGGAGCGCATGACACTAATCACGGCTATATTTATGGAAAAATTATAGTAATGAATCGATTCAATCTTGGATTTCTTATTAGGTTGGCAGGGAAGAAATTTGCAGTTAATAATATTGCCACAACTTTAATAGCTTATCATTTGGCAATGGCGTGATTTTTACGCTCGTTGGGAAGTTACCTATTGCTATGTTTAAAAAAAGCATTGCAAGCTCTAAACCACCTTAAAAACGATTTTTTTAATAATCTTGAAAATGAAATAGTCGGACATTTACAGTCTCAGTGAGTTTAACATTAAAATCGAGCCAACTATTAATAGCGTATTTGTCATTAGTGTTACCATACAGCGCACATTATCAAATTGATGGGCCAAATTTCTTAGAAGTCCCTTTGATCTCGCAAAAGAGACGCACGAAGGTCAATAATGAAGAACTAAACGTCACTCTTGCGTCTGGATTCATCTCAGAATATCTACGAATTATCGTTGAAGTTTGACGTTTAGGAAACAAAAAATATTAACCCATTTAGTTCAAATCGTTCACGAAAAAAGTTTCCACAAATTTCGCCCTTAACTCATGCATACGAAACTTTTCTCAAAGCGCATAATATTTTCAATTATTTTCATTTACACTTTTCTTCATATAGAATTTTGTTCCAAGGTATATGAATACACTTTGAAATAATTAAACAATGATCTCATTTTTCCTAAAATCCTCTTTTTTGTTAATTCATTACTATTTACGTCGTATTACGACATATTTACTTAGAACTTATTTTGTAAAACGTTGAAAAATCTGTCGCGTTTAAAGCATTTTCAGGTTTTGAAAAATAACCCTATCATAGGTTTTTCCAATGGAAGTATTGTAAGAAGAAGAAGAGAAATTCTTCGAAATTTTGTGATCAATTCCTGGCGAGTCTTGGCGAACAACCACAATTTGGGTTTTCCCGTTTATTCCATTTCCATTTAAGATAGCCATCCTTTTTCTTTTTATGCTACACTTTTTTGCAGACATAATTTTTAGTTTAAAGCACTGAACTGAACGCCTCTTTTAGGAGATGTAATGCTTAACTCGATATTTCAAATTTCAGTTTTTTTTTACTCTTTGCCCGGAAAATCATTGCCCTCCGAATTGAATTTCCAGTTTGGAGAATAAAAAGAAATCGAAGTGACCATGACTGAATGGCAAAGTGATTGCGGAATCACTTCTCGTCAGGCTTATTTCGTTGCTGCTTCGTCGGTAATTTCCCTAAGGGATTTTTCTTCTGTCATCAATCAAACCCTTCAACATTTAATCAGTTTTGAAGATGATAAGAAGAATAAGTGTCCCGCCGTCCAACCCGAAAGGCTTGTATCAGGGCCAGGCAAGACCAGAAGGGCTTCTATCGTTAACGTAATTAGTATTACAAAAGGATTTTCTATAGATTTTCTTCCTTTTTCTCTAAGGTTTCATTTACGGTAAAATTCAAGTCGTGATAAATAGTTTTTACGTAAAAACATTTTCAGTTCATTTTTTTGTTAAACCTATCTTTTTAGATAAACTTTTTTTACCACGGAAGCATTAAATTCGCAAAAAGGAATTAAATTTAATTAATTTAATTAAATTTTTAAAATTTACTTAGGATACGTGCAAACAGAAGCAATTTGAATGTCAATGCAATTTTATCTGAATTCTTGAGTACTTGAACACTTCTATATTTAAACGTTGATGTCCTGTTTGCTAACTCAATTGTTTGTCTGTGTGTGTGCATCATGATTGTTTATCTATTTATTTCAAACCAAAACATTACTTTTTTTTGTTTTCGTCTTTCTGTTTTTGTTACTCTAGTGTACAATTTTCAGTGATGTGCCGTTGATCGACCGAATGTGTCAGTTCTGAAAAGTCATGATTAATGAGCCAAACATGTGGTGGGCCTGTACACAATCAGTCTGTGTTTAATAAAAGTTAAGGGACTGTCTGCTAGTCGACCTTTAATATTTTCACTAACACATAAACGTACATGTAATGTAAGTAACATATATAATACAAATGATGGGAGTTTACTACTTAGTCAGACAGATGAATGCAGACACACACACACACACATACACAGCACAAGGAGACAGTTATACGGTTTTTTGAAATTCAAGGTGTATATAGCGCGCGCGTTTCATACTATACGACGCATCGACATGCCACTACGGCAAATGTGAAATATTAGTTTACAGGCGTACAAGCAAACGTATTAATAACAGACAAATTCTAACTCATTATCGAAATGCATTAAACCGCAAACGATAAAAATGAAAAGGAAAACATTTGTTAGCACAATTTATAATCATATGCGTGGGATTGAGAACATTAAGTACAACAACCTTATGTAGAGAACATTAAATGGAAATTATAAATTAATCCTGACGGAAAGAATAAAACATCAATGAAATTAACCGACTTTAATTCTACATCGTAGTATGCTGGAATAAGTAAACTAAGTAAAGAAAATAAGTAAAGAAAATAGTAAAGAAAACTTCAAGTGGGCATAAAGTGGGTTGACGTTTATAAGCGCGACTTCCTAGTACTCGGTCGACCTAATGACAGACCTTCGTTGCATACATTTTTGCATATTTCTCTACTGGCTACACCGGATTATATGTATATATACATATATGGCAAAAATATGTCTATGATGAGTCTTAAAATGACCCAAGCGGCCAAAAAAAAGGACCTATGGAAAACATTAAAGTGGGCCGCGGCCATTATTACGTATTCTACACCACTTCGCTTAACGCAGTTAGTCATGTAAGGACTTTTCAAAAACTGCGACCTTTAGGTTGAACATAAGATCACAACGCGGGCAAACGGACAGACAAGCTGAAATGTGGGTCTATCCAAAGTGCCTTTGCGCATTATATAAACCCGCACAAACTCAATACGCATAAAGAAGTGGCCTTAGATTTCAAATCCGAATGGAATAATTCGCTAAAAGAAGAAACTCTCTCTCTCTCTCTCTGGGCCAATCTAAGTAGATTCAGTCTATCTTGCCATATCGGTAGTGCAATTCTAACATTCAACGTAAAAACACTATACTCCTACTCTACTCAGCTTAACTTTTAGGAACAACTGGCCAATGGTAGGAAATATTGCATTCCCATTTTCATTTGTCTCTGATATTCTTCGAATATTTGGTAATAACTATTACAATTCGGAGAAGATCGGAAAAGCTAAAAACGTTACCTTATGGTTGTGCTTGGACAGGACTTTGCTCGTAATGTATACTAAGGCTAACACATTTGCATACGTCAGCACTGCTTTTACATTTTCCTCATGGTTGCGGACGGAAGCATGTACGACAGGAATGCGAGGGCTTAATTCAATAGAAGATACACGGGATCATAAGGCGTGCAGGGAAGTGATTCACATTTACGCACACTATGAATTTCTCCCATAAAATTTTCTTTTCTTCTTCTTCTTTGCATTGTATGATTACATCAAATACTATGATTGCGTTTATTTTCTGCAAAGCATTTCTTAAGAAATTTCATAACAAGCAATAAATGGTTTTCAAAACCTCGATCCAAAGTGCATAATAATGTCCTTTTCTTATCGTATACGTATCACCAAACTTACCAGTAGGGAAATGTGGATATATATATAAATTACTTCAGACGTTTAGTTCGTGATACGTCAACTATGCATATACGTTACAACATAAAGAAGGATATAAGAAGCTGGCGGAAGATTCCGAATCGACTTCATGATGGCCATCTACACTCTTTTTTCTGTTGT
>CCAG010000408.1:0-98430 GCA_001077435.1 Glossina morsitans morsitans | reverse complement strand
CATATAATGGTTCAAAAAACGCCTGTGAAAATCATTTGGTTTAGGTTCTCGCCGTGATGGCCCACATGTGCTGTAGTGATACCATAATGCTTTCTACAATTTATCGATCAAAAGCTTACTTGTTTGGTTTAATAAAATCCATTTAATTTAATTAAATAAGATTTTTGTAATTTGCTATGAACTTTACTCCTGACCTATTACAACGGAACGATGAATTTTTATTTTTATGTGGCATGGAAGCAGGTGTTCTTTTTAATATATTACACTCTTGTATTTAAATTCAGTTTGCTTTCTATTAAGCTTCTGCTGCAAATTTTCCTCGTCGCCTGGCTGGACGAGCATGAAGAGACGCATATACAAATATTCAAAGAAAATTGCATCGTTATTAATATTTTTGCAATTTCGTGCATTGGTCGAAATGCATCGTATTGCTATGCTATCGAAAATGCCATATTTATGTGACATTTAAAAAGTTTTCTTTTTTAATATAATCTGCGATTTTTCTGCCCCCTACTGTATGCTGGATGTGTGGTGAGTTGGTCATTCTGTTTGCGTTCCAAAGGTTCCTCACAGTCATACTCTTATCAATTCGCTGTTGGTTACTTCACTTACTCATCCGCCAAAGTGCTTTTCCTCTTCGACTCATCCGTTTTTTTCTCTCTCTTTCTCTCTCTCTCTCTCTATCTCTCTCTCTATCTCTCTCTCTATCTCTCTCTCTCTCTCTCTCTGACTGTCTATTCATCGATTCAAACGCCTTCAAGTCCTCATTCCGCTAGTTAGTCTGACTATTCGCTCATACCTGCTCCCATCCATGACCTTGTTCATCCAATTAACAATTTACGTTCGTAATCGTCGGCCTGTGCCGTTCAATTTGTATGTCGAGATGACGGTAACAAAATATAATCAAATCATGTATAAATAAATTGGCATTAGCGAAAAAAGGCAACAATTTTCGATTTTCGATTGGCGCCTAAGATTCATTTTACTATAACCAAAAAGTGCACAGAGCCTGAATGAAGAAGAAATTCTTGCGATCGTGTTGTGGTAATAGTTTAATAAAAAAAAGTGTTTTGTTAAAAAATAAAATGCTTTTTAAGCGAACAAATTTGACCGGACGTCGAGAAAACGGCCCTCATTGTGTTTTCGTTTTCTTTTTATCATTTCTTTTTTTCGATTCAATTGATTTATTATTGAAGTCATTGGAAGGATTTTTCTTCCATTCATTTTAACAGTACATTTACGTTGAACCATTTACTACTAGCGAATCAATCGTGTGAACGGTAGGGTCGAGTTTTATGCAAAAACAATGTCGTCAATTTCTTAGAACAACATTTGAAAACTAATCATTTCGAGTATATGTAATTGTGCGAAGAGACGCTTAGTTTATTTTATTGTTAATTGTAGGCCAATAGGTCCGATGGTATCAATTCAATAGAAAATGATGACAGGAAACGTAAGTGCTTTGAAAGTCTTTAAAGATTTGCGAATGTTTTAATAAATGCTCCTCTCAAACATTAAGATATATTAACAATGTTAAGATGTTGTTCTAACATTTTTATACTTTACACCATTTGTAGCGCATTAAGTTTATTGGGATGTATGCAATGTCGAAAAGGGCTTAAGATAGACCCATCTTCATAGATTCATTTTCTGAATCGATTTAAGCTTGTCTGTCCGTGCGTCCGACTGTCGGTGTTGTTTTCTTGTATCCGATCTACAGGTCGCATTTTTTGCAGCCAATTTGATAAAATTTACAGATAGTATACAGACGAGCTTTGGCCCAAGTACGAATGCTTTTGAAACTGATACGGATCGGATGGCTTGTACGAGCACTTACTTTAGTGGTTTAGGGCATTCGGTGGTATACCGGTGCGCACTATATTGCTTTTGCTTGTGCTTTTTAATAAATAAATTAATAAAGTGTACAAAAGGAATGATTGAGTTAGTGTAACATTAGCGTTCGATAATGCGTAGACACTGTAAGTTGTTTTCCGTTAAGCGCTTAAAGCGATAACTTAAAGTGCGATTATTTTTCAATGTTGAACAGTGACATTGTATAATGCGAAACTATAAAACTATTGGTGTGTTAGCAGGTGAGAATGCTTTCGATGTTCCGTAAATTGTACATTGCGTCTAATTTAATTTTGCAACGAATGAGATGAAAACAAAAAACGAGATAATTAAGTCATAGGGAAATAAAAAAGTGAAAAAAGACGCTGGGCGCTTGTTTCCTCTCTGTACATTTTCCCCGTCATTTTTTACGTTCAACAATTTGTTGTTTTCGTATACTAAATCGTTGCTGTTAATGTGTTTTTTCCTGTGGTGTGCGTGTTTATTAAATTTAACACGATTACATTATAAATGTGATGTTGTTTGTTTAAAAGCGTTAGTGTAAATGTATGTTGCACAGTTGTGTTCTTTTAATGTATATATATATATATATTATTTTTTTTATACATATACCTTAGAGAGTAGTATTTTTTATTTCCTTCGCAATACCCGAGAAATCAAACCAGGAAAGGCAGCGTGAAAAATTAATATATTCGAAATGAAACAAATATAAAAGTGAAATTAACTTAGCTATTCAGTGGCATAAAAGACGGGGCGAGACTATAAAAATGTTCTTACAATAAAATGAGGCAAAACGATATATGTGGGCTGAACTTTAATGTACACAATTTTTTTTTTTTTTTTTCATTTTTGATAGGAACGACAGGCACTGGCTGCTTCCACACTTTCTCTTCAATTCACCGCAGCATACACAATTTGGGCGAATATATGCAACACCCAGAAGTGTTTGAGGTAGGGACCTCTTTTATAATACGAATCTATTCAGAGACATTGTATAAGCTATTGGGAAGACGGACTGGATCGGACTATTTTTACGTGCACCCACCACTTGCACATTTCATGAAAGTGATATGAAAAATATGGGTCGGATGGTACAATACACCCTTTTCATGATAGAAAGTCTAATTTTTAATATTTTGTAATGGAAAATGGCCCATAAGAGTAGTTTGACGTAATAATTCACCGTAGCAAAGTTGGACTTCATGGGTTTGTTTTTTGGATGCCATCCCATAAAAAGGCTCTCAGGAAAAGTACCCGCTCTATGTAGCAGAAGTATCTAATTTTTAAAACATGCAATACTTTTTGACGAAAATAGGTGAAGATTGGAAGAATCTCTGGCAGGAAAACCAACTTAGTTCAATTTGGGCAAAATAAATTACGGTATAAGGGCGTTATAAGTACTAAAACCTTTACAGGATAGGGTTATAGGATTCAATATACTTTCTCGCAAGGAAAGGAGTCAGAAAAGGCAAAAGGATGCAGTGAAAAAATAATCGATTATCTGAGATCGAAAATAAGAATGAGATGAGAGAGAAAACAAGTCAGTGAGTAAAACTGCAAATATATTGAAATTTTGCAAACTGTAGTAACAATCAAGTTTTATAATAAATTACTGACATCTTCTCAGGAATAAATGCTTGTCCAAGAATACCGATATGTATATGAACATTAACTGTAAATAAAACATTCTATAATTCAAAAAAGGAAAAAATTAATAAATAAAAATTTAAAATTAGATGAGTGTGGATGTGGTGTTCATTTGTGTGATTTAGGTTCGTGTTCCCTAAACGTATATTGACATGACTTTAAATGGTGACAATGTGGAAGTAAATGTAGGTCGAACTGGAGCCATTGCGCACATTGGCAGCAATATATTCTTCATCTCGGCGATTAACGCAGTCATCCAAAAGCGAAAATATGACAACAGGCGTGCAGCGGATGGTGGCTAATAGAAATTGCGAAATCACTTCACGTTTAGCCTAAATCGCTCGATCGCAATACTTCGCTGTTATTATTCTGCACTATGTAAATTTATTAATTAAATGGATCGTTTCACTGCAGTTCGGTCCTTGGCTGGAACTTGCAGCCAATCTAAAAGTGTTTGATGCTTGTAAACTTTTAAAGGAGCTTGTGAAAGGGTAAAAACATTTTCGTTAAATAATTACTGATTATTGCGTGTTTCAGTCGCTTCCTTCGGCAATCAAATTGGCGTAAGAAAAGACTCGATTATGTATTCTTTTGCCGAAAAGGATCGTAATTCTATTTGTATGAGATGGCATCGTCTAGCTATTACTTATTTTCCTTACACAAAAACTAAGCATTTTTATGAGGGATGTGGCCATTAAGCTTTTTGGCTGCACTTTTCTAAAATATTAGCTACTCGAGAATTCCCCAATATGATCGCTCGATATGGATCTGGTTTTCTAATAACTCAATGTATTGCTTACGATCGCAATTGCATTTTAGTCGAATCACTTAACGATTGGCCTGTGAGACAAGCATATAAATTAAGAGCTCCTAACCAGGTCTGTGAGGCCATTCGAGGAATGCACTAGTGTGTGTACGGTAATTCTGTTGTAATATAAGGAGATTGAATCTTGATCTTGATTTAATTTTTTAAACATTTTTAAAACTTTAGAAATTTATTTTCAACCTTTTTACTCTCTTATGCGTTGGAAAATGTTGTAATTGTATTGTAAGGAAGGTAAGGAAGGGTTAATTTAGCAATTTTGAGTCGATGCAAAATGGCACCAAATGGACAGACATACTACGGAGGATGACCAGTAAACGATCACCGGACAGACTAGTACTTGGCAAACAGGGTAACAACATGGGTTTCTTCACATCTTTTTTCCTTCATTTGCTTTTTTTTTCTTCTTTTTAATATTGTATTTTGAGATGAGTTAAATCGGAGTGAAGGTTAATAACGTCCGACGTGCTATGAACATTAAATCAACTCCGAAAAAAGTAACGATTATGACATACTTCCGCACAAGTTATACAACAATTGATTTGCGGTAGAATAAGCGAATTACGATAATCCACCAATTCGTCCATCAAACATTGCAAAACTACACGAATGGGGAGATGAATTGCTTACCCAACGAACATATTCTTCAGGTGTTACCTTGCTATCTATTTGTAAATCCAAAAACGAAATGGGAAATAAAATTTAATTTTATGAAAGGGTTTTTCTTGTTCTTATTACGTATACCGTTTACCTTACTGGTATGTTGGTATTGAGTAGGCATGCAACGTACACGATGATGATTTTCGTAGAATGTTTTAATAAATTCACCATCGCATTCCAACTGAAAGATAAGGTTAGATCAACTATATATATTAGAGATATTTTGCGAAACAAAAGCTGATTTCGCGTTAGTGCCTGCGAACGCATATAGACTATGCGTAGGTTGTTTAAATACACTTGAAGTAAAAGACTTGTGCTTATTCCCATTATAAATAAAAATAAAATATAATTTAAGGAAAGAATAGTTTCTGCAACACGCTGGACGATGGGTAAGCACATTTTTAACTACTATGACGTAATTCCGGACATTCGATTACCTTTTTGTGCCTTAAGGTCTGAACTTAATTAATTTTAAAATATGCAGCATATCAAACAAAATGCAGATCATTTAACGAATACGTTCAATAAATGTTACGAATTGCAAAAAAAATATTGCATATACGTATACATTGTTTCTTCAGAGCAATGTTTCGATGAAACAGTGTTTTCACGAAACAATGTTTGCAAACTTTATTTATCTCTTGTAAAGCCAAAGCAGTGAAGGGCAGTTAATTAAACCACAGCTACGCCTGTAACGCATGTGCGCATAGACAGACATATTCTTTGCTTACAATTACAGCCACAGTATAACACCTTTTTAGGGCATACATTTTTTTTTTTTTAAATATTTACCTCTTGTTACTGTTTATATTTACTGTTCACGAAGAGGAAGCAATCTTTTTTATTTTCAAATTTTATCTGCAATTCTATCTCTTCTCTCACTATTAGCAATACATGTGCACGCATATAATACATATCACATATTTGTAAACCAATTATGTAATGGCATTATCTCCACATTTCTTTCTGATACGATAAGCAAAATATAAATTCAGGAAACATCGAAGGGTTTCTTTAAATTTAATTTAGGAAACATTGAAACATTGTTTCCATTTATATCCACTCAATCCCCTTTCCCTTTTGTATGTACCAGCAAAAACGTTATCGACGTATTTGTATAAATTGGATTTAAATTTCGTAACCACTCGCCTCTTTAATAAAAACTGTACACGCAATGATACCTAAATGATCCAATTTGCGATTAAGGGCATGATAATATACACGATGTAACATGATTTTGATAACTTCTAGATTGTAGGATGCAGGCTAAAGAAAAGAAAGGATTCGAAAATAGGCAAAATAAGGGAAATAGCAAGAATAGGGGAGGGAGTAGGAGAGACGTTAAAAAAATGTTATATATATAGGTACATAAGAAGATAGTGCCAAATAAGTGGAAGTAAAGGGCCAGGCAAGGCGTGGAATAGCGAAAGCCAAAAAAAAAAAAACAATATAAAAGTTGAAAGTTAAAGTTATACGGAAGAAAATATGAATTAATAAAGAGCTAGGTACAGAGATATAGGAAATAATAAAGGCAGGATATCGGAGAATGAGAATATATTGGAGAAAGAGATAGAGGAACAAAAAAAAAAAAAACGAAAAACGGATGATGCATATGTAAGCCCGTAGACAAATAAGGGCTACAGAGTATGAGGGACAGCCATACAAAGCGATAGAATGAACAATTAATCATTAATCCAGTTCCACAAGAATTTCAATTTGTAAATAAATTTCAATTCTGCAAAGAAGTTAAGCTTTAATTAGCGCTAAATTTCTCATTCCGAGAAGGTGCTGTCACTCTTCAATTGACGCAATTGAAAAAAAAAAAAAAAATACACGACCCAAATTTTAATCATAACAAAAAACACAATAACCTACATATATGTATGTTGCTTCACCTGTATCGTGTTTACCACGCTATCATCCCTTTAAAGTCCTTAAGCTTTTTTAAAGTAATTACGGTAAAAATGAAGTAAAAAGCATTCTCGGTAAACGTTTAACTTATATTATTATCTGCGCTTTTTTTTTTTGGCATTTTGGCATTTATTTACCAAAGCAGAAACTTAGATAACTTATTTTTATACGACAGCATGAAAGTTATTTCTTAAGATCCTTAATTAACATCCGAAGCTCGAAAACTATAAATTACGTAATGTTGTCCAATGCAGATAACGTCGTGTCCATCCTCTCATTCATGAATTCCTTTTCAGACTTCGCTTTTCCCGATTGTCGTAAATAACTCGAAAAATAAGTTGATAATTTTAATTACTTTTTATCAGCAATCAAAGCGAACATCTGTTGTTTTTGTTTTTTTTTATTGAAATTTAAATTAAAAACCGTTTCGTAACTTGATGCTAAGTGAAAATTGAAATTCTTTGAATTAGCAATCACTTATACCAGATGAGAAGCCGCAATTTATTTACTGCTGAACAGTCATACCTTCCGGGTCGATATGTCTGTTTGCCTCATTCCAGTGAACACCCTAACTATAGTATCAACTTATCTAATGTGATTCACAAAGTTCATTAATAAAAAAAAAAAAATAAATCACAATCAATATGAATGAAAGGACAGACGGCCGTTTCAATCAAATTAACAAAATCAGCCAATGAAATCAATATATCTTTTGCCAAATTAAATAATTACAAATGCTTATGACTCGATTAGAAGCGTTAATTTGTACAAAAATTTATGCAATTTCTTCCTGTTTCTCCTGTTAGGTTGTTCAGAAAGTCATTTCGTTTCTTTTTTTTTTTTTTGTCAAAACTTGTATAGTGAATATATTATTATAAATGTAATCACTCAGTGCCCTCACGAATTGTTATTCGTCAGTTTGCATCAGTTAATCCCTTTTTACGGTCTGCGTCAGTTTCAATTGACATTCTAGAACGCGGGGACATTCTCAATGTCAAAACTGGAGAAATGAAATATTGTAAACCATTTTTGTCAGTACGTCTTCTTCATACACATTCAATCATTTTTTTCTTGCCTGAATACCATTTTTCGTTTACCGATAGTCAAAATGTCAAAAACTAAAATATGTCGATTTTTGCTGATTTCGACTCTTCATAGCTGATAATGCACCAAACAAGAACTATTTTCCTTAGAGTCAATCAAATCTAGTCAAAAAGAAGCCTGGCTATGTTAGATCTGAAATCATATAATAAAAATGCAGCTTAAGGGTCAACTTGGCTGTGAGAAAATACAATTAAATCCATGTGTTAAGAAAAAACGATATGATTTTTCGAACAACCTCACCATCATCATCAGTATTGAGTGTAGAAAGAATTCCTTATAGATTTTTTTTTGAGGGAAAGTGTTATTTTGCCTGGGGTTCTCCCGTAACAAACTGTGACTTTCCAATGAGACTTAGCATCCCACTAAAGTCTATAGAACATTGTTTTTGACAGGTCTTTGTATAAATCGATCTCTGCATAAAAAAAAGAGAAGAAAAAAAATGCCACACATGAGAAAAGTTACCTTTCGAACTTAATTCGAAGCAAAGTGCTGTTGAATTGCGAAGAGTGATGAGTAATGGACACCCTACGACACAAGAGATTAGTGTTGTTAAGAATTGATGCAACTAAGCTGTAATAGTCATGACCCTTGATTAATAAACGCCATTTCGACTAACATCCTCCTGAAATAGGAACTTGTTCTCATAAAAAATCGATTAAGAATTATTTTTGCAACTAAGACATTCGTTGGATGCCGGTTTTATGATACTTTTGTTTGACTTTTAAAACGGTTAATGCAACATCACACACGACGTCTTTCCAGTACATGCTCTAAATGAATAATATTCGGCCAAAACATGATAATTTACATGACAGACAGAGCCAAAGACGACCTTGAATGCCATCTTTTTTCGGTGTTCTCTTCTCTTGTGACTATGTATCTAAGTATATATTTATTTTTTCAGGGATTTTAAATAGGATCGAGAAAACAGTCGACCATCGTGTTGGAAAATGTATGATATCGCTTAGCTTTTTTTTTTCGACTGCAATGTTCATGCGTTGATTGTTAGCGCTAGTAAAAGTTAGATTGAATTACTCATCAGCCAACATGACGTGTTTCGCTTGAGTATGAATTTGATTAGTGAGTTAAGTGCTGCCCTACAATCAAACGGCCTTGTTGCCGACAAAAGTTATGGCTTTTTGATATCAACATGCATGCTCCCTTATTACAACATAAAAATTATTGCACAAACTTTCCACCACTTCTTTAAGGTCCTATGTCTTGACCTATCACATACCCTTCTACATGTACCGTACGTTTGAAATTGTATGGAATTATTAGTTTACACCATTGCCGCGTAGTCTTTCGCGAGTTGTTTACTTCGAAGTAGCTTTCAAAGATATGGAAAATTGCCGTTTCATCGAATCAGTTATCGTTTTGTATCAGTGATTCAGTGTTTTTCGACTGATTTCATTTTTCTCCATTTACTAACTAACTATAAAGCCATAGGTCTATTACCTAGTTACATAGGTACTTTCCCAAAAAGTGAGTATACAAGTCAGCTGGACGGCTGCAAAGGCAATTATCGTGCCCCATAAACTCCACAATCGTCAAATCTTACCAGCAAAAAAAAACTAAATCATGGGTTTAGCAGTGCGGTCGGTTTTGTTCGAAACGTATTCGATATAGAGAAATGCATTCGTTTTATTCATAGACTGGGAGATCGCGATTGAGTGATTTTGTAAAGGCAGGGAACACCATCAAAATTTTATATAATCGAGAATCTCGAATTCTAAGAAAGCATGAACGAGAAAGAATTTCTTCCCAAAACTTATGCGAAATAGTTTTTTCATTTATCGCGTGTTTTTCTTATAATATTAAAATTGTTTGCAACAAATGCACAAAAAACGCATAAGTGATGCAAACGTTTTACGCAATTTTGAGCTCAACAATATAATAACACTAACACTTCGTAGTGTCAGAAGTATTTCTTTGGGTGCGTTCGTTCCGTTTTGCAAACTTAGTATGCCGAAACGGATAATACCGGCCGATGCTTTGAGAAATAAATGAGAAATTTTTCTAATAAAAATGATTTTGCATTATAAAGGAGCAGCTGAAATCCTACATGAAATGTGTGTTCATTATTCGTGTTTACTTATGTACTTGTCGTGGAGTGATTCAATTCTGGAACACGTAATGTGCATACGTTCACCATTATTATGACATATTTAGATTTCCACACTTATTAACGTTGTGTGTTTGACAAGGTGCAACGTATTATGTCTTTTATAATAACGGTCTTCATCGAGACGTTTATAAGACATCTCTTCTTATCTGATGCATGGAATTTATTTTATTACATTATTTCGCTTCATTGGCGACATGTCGTTAGAATAGTTAATCACCTAAGATTGCGTACAATTCTTAGCAACAAGTCCTAATCTTGATTCGTGCCTTGAACGTTGCTCTTTTCAGTTTCCCCTATTGTGAATGCCGCGAACATGTTTGTTCTCACTGAATACGTAAAACCCTTGATCCGCTCGGCAAATGATTAATGATGTTTTTAATATCGAACAACCGTCTATGTTGTGCGTTGAACTATTAGTAATGTTTGACAGAACAGGTAATTAAATTGAATTCAGTTATGAACGAATCTGGGTTAGCCTCTAACTACATCTTAAAAAAAACAAGTCGTGACCGAATCTTTTATACCCATCATCGTTTTCCTCGAAAAGATAAAAAAAGTGAAACAAATAGGCAGTCCACGAATACACTTCTTTCTTTCTGGCTGGCCAGACACAACTACGTGCTATAACCGTTTAGGGTCTTTCGCAAAAACCTAAACAAAATCTATAATTTGACCTCAATATCTGATTCTTTAGATGCTATTAAACCAACTCCGTCAATCTGCATGTTCTGCCTAAGCCTGCTGTATTTAAATTGACTTTCGCTGAGGTGACGCTTCATATGATTCGTAAATTAAACTAAATATGTTCACCATTATCGATTGCCACTCCTAGCTCGGATCTCTATTGGCTTCTTTTTCATTTAAACACGGATCACACACACACAGTGATCTTTTCATTGACACTTTGGACTTTATAAAATGTACTCTTAATATTTAGCTAAAAATGTATTTTTAAGAATTTAATTTAGCTACTCTTAGCTTTATTGTAGCTGGCTACATGTGCTAGATGTGTAAGTAAATGAAATATAAAATATTCGCAATAGTTATTGACGTACATATATAAGCAATTTGTAATTCTTAAAGCTATTATTGTGGAGGTTTGCTCCAGGGTGCTGCTTAAATTTCAACTTACCATTTATTAATAATAAAATTATGCAGTGTCGCGCAAGTTTACAGAATGCACAGAATATACTGTTATTTTGCTTAAACTACGCATTCAATGCTTTCCAGTATACTTTAGTTGTTTAGTTGTGTTATTTCTTGATATTACTTTAGTAACATAATGTGCGGAAAAAAACTTCCTAATATGCTTTTAGGCATCCATACAAACAACTGAAAATGTATTTTGCAATAAGAAGAAGGAGAACAAAGAAAAGATACAATTTTAAAAAGGAAATGATGCTAAAAGCGGTACATGTTGCGATATTCTTTAATGGATAAGAAAAGATACTGATCGTCCTAACCAAGGGTTATGATGATGTTTTTTCAACAATTCAACGATTACGGAATTACATGCATTCTCCTCGATGACCCTTTGGCGAACAAGTGCATCAAAACTCGTAATCAAATCATTGTTTGGTTCCTAAAAATGGAGATAATCCCTCCACAAGACTAAACATGAAAACTTAAACTGCTCCTCCATCAACCGTGAACTTTTCAATCTACTTTCCCCTTCATATCGACTTGCAAATTTAATAAAACGGTTAGCTTGCTTTGCTAGGTCTTTATCTTTTTTCTTGCATGCGTATTATAAAAACTTTCAAAGGCTTTGGATTGACGATCGTTTCAGGAAAAGAAACAAAAAAGGCGGCATGCTACCGAAATTGAAAAACGAACGAAACGGCGATTTGTGGGTTAAAGCGTATGAGCTTGAAAAACGGTTATTTAAACGAAGTCAAATCCCAAGTGAGATTATCGGCGCTGGAATCATGGCGCGGTGAATGGCTCTCGAAAGAGTATGGAAATTTTAATTCTTGCACATCATCGCCAATAACTGACTACCATGCCTCAGTTAGTTTCTTTTGCACAAGAACAGGACAACCTGCTTAGACAACAAATTCGAAAAAGTTGTTTAACGTGTTGTTTTTTTGATTTAGCAGGAAAGAGAGTGCAAGAGAGTTTCAACGCAAGCAAAATATCAAAAAAACGTCTTTTTTATTTGTAGCGAGCTTTTGTGTTCGTAGCGAAGTACGTACCGAGAGTTCACTCGCATTTTCCTCATTTCGTAGAAGAAATTATAAAGCTTTTGTTTTCACAACGCGATTGAAGATGAGCATGGTGTTGTTGCTTTTATCATTTTAGGAAAATTTTATGTGACATGAAAAGGCGAAGAAGATAAATTTTCAATAATTTATTTAAATGGACTTGAATCGCTTACGCAATTACATGTTCACCCTGAGGAATTAATTTTAAAGCCGAAATTAATTGCATTGAAATTGGAAAAGATTTAATGCCTTCATAAAATAATCCACTTGTTGAATATTTTTGTTTCCTCGTCCCACTCTCAATAATCGCAAAAGCAATAAAGAAATTGAATGAATGTGTTCAAGTTGCAAAGCATTTTGGACACCCATCCCCTTTTTTGTTTTTCGGGACTGTTAATGATACAGTGAGCAATATAACGGTCATAGTGAATTTGTGTATTAAACTTTAGATCGATAATTAATAAAAGCAAAGCTTAAAAATTTTCAATTTCTCTTGCATTTTTATGGGTCATAGAAGTATTTATCGCTTGTTAACATTTCCCCATAATGCATACACGACCAACACATACACAAATTTTTAATTTTCATTCTCAATTTTTGCAGCCGTAAGAATTCGAAGAACGAACGAGCAAAAAACAAATAAAAATATTGTATTCGGCTATGGCCGAATCCTTTATACACATACATACTTGTCGCTTTAAAGAAAACTAAATAAACAAATATAAAATTTTGATATTCTATAATATTGACTTTTCTTGATTTGTTCTGTCGGCGCATTACTACACTGACGTGTCCCGCTTTCTGTAACAATTTGTCTGCAGGCGCATCTGATGTTTTGTGTTTCATTCAATTCGAAGCCGATATCTCATTTCTACAGCAAAGATTACAAAGACAGCCAGACAGATGGACAGACAAGGTTAAATGAAATCAGAACTTAATATTTAGGCAGAATACTTTATAGGAACTTCGAAGCGTTCTTCTAAGTGTTGCAAACCTTTTCACAAAACGGATATAACTACAATTATGGTGTAAAAATATGAAACCAGCTCAGTAGCATAGAATCATTAAGAATACCTACGCAAATTTTTGATGTTCATTTTCCGAGAGCAACAACAGCATTGAATAGACAAAACTTGAATTCGGTAAATTAAGCCAAAATTGTTTATTTCGAAACACAATTTGAATTTTCCACCAACCGCTTGCTTTTATAACTTTAATAATAATGAACTCAGTCACAAGTAAAGGCCATTGTTGCTGTAAAACAAAGTAAGAGAATTAACTTTTGCTCTTAACAAGAAACGAAGCAAAGCAAATTTAACTAATTTCACCAGAAAAGTTTGTCAGCAAAAAGAAAAGAAAGAAAAAAATATTGTGTGCTTTTAAATGGAGCCTTGATTATTTTCATAGAGCTCTAAGGATTTCATAGGAAATATTTCGAAAAAAAACTTGCTTTAATTTAGCAGTACATCAAAGCTTGTACGCTGCCATATATGGGGACATGCACGCTTATAACGACATCACATCGTTCGATTTAATGACAGTAATAATAAATGTGTGCACGATGTGGAGTCTAGAGCGAATTACGTCCAACATGTGAAGCAACAAGTAGACAATAACCACAGCACAACATCAATGTTTAAGTTAATAACATGTAGTACGACATTGACTAGATACGAATAAACTCTCTTATGCTTGTCTACCCTCATTTTCAACTAAAAAATATGAACTTGAAAAAGACAAGAAAGACTAGAATGTATTTGTTCTGTTGATGTAACTGGCTTTAGAAGAACGCCATTTCGACGCAAACTAATCCCGTTGAAAATTATTTGGTAGAGAGGAGCAAAGAAAGCTATTTCGAATGAATAATTGAATTGAATGAATGAATATGTTTAAGTCACTACACAACATGTGTTAGCATTTAATGAACGCGCAGAATTTCACTATGTACTTCACATATGCTTATACACTTGCAAGAATACCGACTGTTTTGATGGCTATCAGTTTGTAACGTTTTCAGTACGACCTATCCAAAGACCTATCCATAGTATCAGAAAGACAATTGTCGAATTTGTAGAACACTATGCAAAACTGGGGTAAAACTTACAGGGCTTCACTTGCTAGCATAAGGCAATGCGTTGACTTATTCAAGCATTTTCAGGCCTTTCATTAGCGCGAAAATATGAGTAGGTAGACAGAATTGACCGCGTTCCTTGTTAGTATAGGTGCATAGACCAAGCTTGCAAATGGTCTTTATGCATAAACAGACAGCAGATGAAAACCTAAAAAATAATTGTATATTTTAATATAATTCTTTACATAGTTACATAAGCAAGCAAATCTGACGTGAAATAAGCAAATCTGACATATTGGATAGTAGAGAATAGACACGAGATATTAGACATAAGCTACTGGACACTGGACGATAGATACTAAAAACACCAGTTACCTGATACTAGATACTAGATAGCGGATATGAATACAATACACGAGGTACCAAGCGTTAGACTAGATCTTAGATACCAGACATTATGCGCTCGATACTAGATGCTAAATACCAGATATCAAACATCACGCACCAGATACCGGATACTCGATAGTAAACGCTACACACTAGATACACTAGACACTTTACATTATATACTAGACACCAGATACTGAACACTAGATACCAGACACTAGCTACCAGATATCAAATAACAGATTCTAGATACTAGAAACTAGATATTAGATATTAGGTACTAGGAACACTAGGAACTAGGATATTAGAAAACGTCTTAGGAACTTGTAGGGACAGACAAAATGAGTAATTAAATATACATCGCATAGCAGTATATATAGCATACGTACTCATCATGTGCTTCCGCATTTAAAAAATATTCCTTTGATTCTCCCACCAGTACCCGTGAACGTAGGAATATATTGGAGAAATGATTGTACAACTCACTCCAAATGCCGATCTTTCAGACCTTTCGGACCGGTTGGCGCCTCTTTTAATTGGCTGCATAAAAAACTGCTTGACACAATGAAAACGAATATCCTATAGTAAAATACACCGCTGTCCATCAGTTGTCAACACACGTTCCTCACATATTTATTGATATCATTGTCGAGCCATTTCAGTTTTACACACAACGCTACTCCATTTTCCCGAAAATATGGTTTTTTACATTAAAGGAAAACTCTAGAGTTGATTAGAATACCGCTGTTCTTAGTCGTTGAACTGAAGAACTTCCATCTTAAGATTTGTATATTTTTCAAAGACAAGATGACAAAGTCTCGTTGATTTTTACAGAACGATAAATTCAGAATAAATTCAGATATTCAATTGTTCGAGCAGAATTCCAAAGAAAAGTTGGAACTTTTAGGCTTATTATTGGATGCAAGTCAAATGTGTACATGAAACTCACACTATCATATACAAGTGTGTGAATTGTGCACGAGCATCTAAGTTGCAGTAAAAAACTTTTCTCTTTCTCGGTTAAGACACCGAACCATAATCAATCTTCTTTGCTATACTCTTCTAATAAAATTTTTTACCGACGTTAGGACCAAAGATTAATTTACGAGTTAATAGCTTTATTTTGATGAATAAAGGAGTTTAGTTCAGGCTTCACGGGAATGTGCTTTAAAGAATACATTCATTTATTTTATTTGTAATTTGCAGTCCAATTCCATATTGATTGCGCGATATTCCATAATATTATATTTTATCATATTATGTCTGTTTTATTGCAAACCCAGTCATCGTATTACCATCTAATGCCTAATCCCATCGCTATTGCGATTATTACGATCATTCATGCTAGTGATATCAGCATCAAAAATATTCCGGCTCTTTTCCTAAAAGCCACAACAAATAGCTTAATGGTTTACTTATAGCATAAAGACATATTGTATTCCACCTATACTTGCTATATATTGTTTCTTTATCGTCTGCTAAAGTTTATTTAATAATTTTAAGAATTTTAAAAATATCAAATTTAACATAGCACCGTGTTATTATAATAAATATAATTTTACTACGCTACAGTTGCTTTTCTAACTTTACGCTTTTAGCAACAAGGCACATGTGATACACGTCGTACCAAACGAGAGAATATGGGTTTTAGGATCGCGGATGAGGAAAATAAACAAGGGATAGTAAAGAAAAGAAACCGCATTTACTTTATGTATGTCGACGAAGAAAAAGAATTATTCAAATAAAATTCTGCCTAAACAAACAAAGTCGTGCCAACAATGTGTTTGTGTTTAAATATTTACGTTTCCCTGCCACATAAAGTTATTACTTGTCGTAAAAAATTTATTATCTAAAAACAAAGTAAAGTCGTTTTTTCAGCCTTACGATAAATCGTTAATCGTCAAGTACACAAACTATGGATATCTTGAAAGAAAAATATCTACACATACGTACATACGTACATATATATGAAAATATTTTTTTATTTTTTTCAATTTTTGAAAGAAACTAAACGGCATGAGTTCCCTTTTATATTAGATATTGGTTCAGGTCATTTTTATTTACCGTCCCCGGACTTCTTTAAAATTTCAATCCTGGAATATTATTTTTTCACATAAATCTGTTTCTATTTTAACAATAATCGGAATTATCTTGATGAACAAAATTATTGAGTAAGCCAATGCTCCTACATAACCTCAAAGTGAAAAGTCAAATAGAGTTCTATCGCACAAGCTTTGAGGCAAGCTCATGTAGGAGATTACACGTTCATAGAGCTTTTCTTCCAATAAATTGATGATGGTGCCAGCAGATGTGTATCAGATGTATGATGCCGGATTTTGTTGAAGTCACATACGGCTCCCGATTTATTCTGTCCAAGGCTTTATAAAAGTCATTAAAGATAACGTCGCTTTATCCCGAAGTTTTGAAGGCATTAAAGACGTGACACGAGAATTATAGAAGATTCGTAACTGTCGATCTGCCGCTTACGAAATCATAGTGACACGGTGACATTTCAAGTTTAATTTAACGGACTAGTCACCTAGTAATCAATTATTCATAATACAGTAAATTTAGCGATACACCTGTAATTTGGAATACACCTGTAATCCGCAATACTGTATCTGCTATCAATTTTATGATGTGGGAGTAAAAAAATAAATTTCCATATGTTAGGGAAGACTCCCGTATTGAGAGCCAGTGTTAGATATGTGCAGGGTGCGCTTAGTAAGAACTTTAGCCCTACTGATAAGTATACAAGCCGGCAGGCAAGCCATCCGAAAGCTTCAAGTGTCGCAGGCCATCTAGAACCTCCATTTTCGAGGGAGAAGATGTTGGAACTGTCTATCCTATAAGAACATTCACCGGCTTTAATCGCCAAATTAATATACAAACAAGACTGTTAATAGTACGTACCAAAGATGTCGGGTATAGTGTTCGGATCTGATGACGTTTTGCGTTTTAGAAAACATATACAACGGAAAATCGCTATCATTTTTCTTCTTATTTACAAATTTGTAGAAGGACCAACAATAAGCAACATCTGTTTTGCGATTGTGCACGAGACAAATACCATTAGACCGTCACTCTTAACAAATTAAAGGTTGTCGGCGTAGCTCGTATAAACCATGGCACATCATCATGTAAAGTTGAAGCGTTAGATGACGCGCATTTGATCACTCTCTTCGATCCACTCCTATCCTTGCATTCGCTGTTAATCTTGTATTCTCCATAACAACATTCCACGTTGAATTAAGTCAATCACAGTTAAATCAAATACTACAATACAACCAAAGCAAAGCAAAGCGAAATCTATGATATCTTTAGTATTATAACTGTTGGTGCCAATACTATCTGCAAGACGCACTTATTGAAGGGTAGTAACTACAGGTAAGCCGATTCTAATTGCTGACGCATCTGAGGTTACACAGCAAGTGCATTATACACCGCGTAGATTTTCTTGTTGCTTAGGTATAATTGCTGGTGAGGCAACTGACTGACTGACTGTTGTTGTTATTTTTGTTTTGATTTAAACCGACAGCACATTCACGATACGTGGCACTACACGTAAGCTTCTATCTGCTGCCGCATAATTCTCGTTGCGACAACTATCCCTGTACGAATAGCTTTTTGGCACTTCTTGGAACGATAGCGCTTCGCAATGGCATCTTTTTTATCAGACTACACGAACTAGCAGACCAACTAGCTACAGCACAAGAAAACGTTCTAACCCAAAATCATAAGCACTTTGTCTTGATTTGATTTGGACAAGAAAACACCATCATCGCCAAATGCCACAGTCAACACTTTGAATGGGTTGAAGCACTTCAAGTTTACTACAGATTTCTTGATTCACTTTTTTCGATAGCAAACAATCGCACACCAACGCACACTAAGAAGCGTCAACTTTTTCTTTGTATGTCAAGCGAAAATCAAAAATGCAAAATAGCCGATAATGTCAACTATATGTCCGTATGCGGAAATGTGTACCAACGCAAAAAGATCGAAAATGGAATGCACAAAGCTCACGAGTCCATTTGAAAAGTCACCCCTCTTTTTGAAAACACCTCGTATAGCTCGTTTTAGTAGGAAAAGTATGTTTGGAATGAATGTACGTTTGGAATGTATTTAAAGCAAAACGAATCGATGTTTTTATTTTTATCTGACCTTTAAAAATCAGTGAGTTACCAGAGATAATAAGAGAAAATGCATAAGAGCTTAAGGTAAACAAAGTTTTTGCACTCAACGCAAAATGATACTTCGTATGCATACTTCGTATCCATGAGCGGGTCTTAAAAGTGCATTGATAAAATCTTCTTAGAATTTATATTATAAATTTACAACAACAAAGCCACTGACAACATTAATATGAACTACATATCTGTTAAAATTTTAAGCATAACATATGAGTGGTTGTTGCCTTAATGCGCTTCCTAAGTATTGCACTTTAAATGGTAAATTAAACCAGTCTCTTCAAACTTCAAATGAGTCTTAAAATTTCGTTATTCTTTTCTTCTTCTTCTTCTTTTTTTTACGAAATGATAAAAACTTTTTAGTAAGAATTCTCTTCTCGGCATTGCATAAGCAATTGTAAGCTGTCCGCTTTAATTTCAAGGAGAATGCGAGCTTTTGAAAAACTAACTCTTTTGATGATGATGACGATGATGATGATGGTGATGATGATGATGATGATGATGATGGTGATGAACATAATCGTAATGTAGACTAAACAGTTTCAGGACTTATATACGGGATAAAATCATACGAGGATATCTATATATTTATATAGATATATATATTATATTATATCTATGGAAATAAATGTCACGAGATTTGCTTTGATGGTTGATTGCCTGGTTGGTTGCCTACACAATCAAAGCAACAAATATACAAAATGTAAAAGTAATAAAATATTTTTCTGATTTACTTATAAAAGGGAAAAAGGGCTGGTAGCCTAAAAGCCGCACGACCTTAAGTACATATTGTGGATAAACATCACAAAAATGCGTTGCTATTGGACAGCTTGTGGGCTTTATTTTCTTACAAAACTTTTTTATTTAACTTCAGACTTTCACATTAATTTCTGCTGTAGTTTGTAAATTTTTGATGAAAGATGGTTTACATTTGTTTTCCTCTTTTGTTTCGTTGCTACTTTGTGATGGGCATTTCAGGTTTCTCGTGGATACCAACTAAAAATCTAACCGCAACTTTCTGTTTTATAACGTAATTTTTGCGGTTCTGGAAACACAACATCGACGGACGGTTTGATGGACTATTTAAGTCTTTAATCTTAGAATAGTCCATCGTTTAAGACTTTTATATAAGTACGTGTATGCGGAATCAGTAAGGCTTACCTCTGACTGCTAGAAAACAACTCACAAAATACGTACATATGTCGAGGTTAGAATATTTATTCTACGATATTGTAAGTTGTTGTTGTTGTTGTTGTTGTTGTTGTTGTATGTATAATGATCTGACAATTGCTACAATTTCAAGTTCCTCCTGTCAAATGCTTATAATAAGTCTTCCATGCAAAGGTAAAAATGTTGCTACAACTATACCGATCTTACGATGAAAAGAAAACGAATCATCGGAAGTATGCAGCATAATGATTTGAGAATCTTAAGTAAGAAACTATTCCATATTAAGTTTATCGCACCGTTTACGCCAACCGCGCAAACATAAAGCATTTTATTTTATACATACATACAGAAAGGCTTGAAATTGATTTGCATTGTAATTCGAGTTATCTTTGATGATTTTTCGTATGTTATGTGTTAGTTACATGTTTACTTCCCAAATGCGTTCTGCTAACATTATTGGTTGAATCGTGTTTGTCGACTATTGATCATATTGGCTGGTTCGTCAGGATTATATGTTCATTAGCAAGTATGATGTTTGAATTTATTGAGGAAATCCATGTTGAGAGTTTCAATTATTTGGCGTGAATTTTTCGACACCGGGTGTGCCTATTAACGGCAAGAATCTCACGTTAATGAAAAATGCATCAATTTTGCATTCTTCGCCTTTGCATGGCGTGGCAATGATAAGTTTATTTAACATTCATTTTTACATCAATTTTCACGTTGTTTGTTTTACATTTACGACTTTGTGACTTTCAAGAACCGAACGAAGAGCCGGTGGAGAGCTAAAGAGATAGGAAAGTACGTGCGATTTTAATCTAAAATATGATAAGAATCAGAAAACCATAAAGTTTTCCATAAATATTTGCGAAAGCCCTATAGGACACGACTTGTAGCGTATGTGGACTTTTACTCATATCGCATAACCCTGAAGACATTAAGGTTTTCATTTTATATGATTGCACGTTAATGAAGACGAACTGAATCAATATAAGGGACCCTCCTCAAAATCCTTTAGGTTTTTCAAATTGTTCGCACAAATCGTACTGCATTTATTCGGTGTTTGAATTTAGGCCCTTAAGCCTGGTTAAAGATGAAAGTTAACAAAGTGTTGTTTTAATTTTTCTCAGAATTTTGATTGGAAAGATAGCTAGCTATAGGTACTTTAATTATTGAAAAACTATAATAGAAGGTTAAAAGAAATTTGAAAATTTCATTTACGCTGAAATCAATATCTTTCTTATTACAAAATACAGTCACCGCGGAAAGGCTATAGTGTCCTAACGCAGTGTTTCCATGTTTTTCAAATAGCAATAGAACTGCATAACTGTGAACTGTAATGTGCTTACACATATTCAAAGGCTACCCACTTCGATGCTAGCCAAGAAAATATTGCAGTGTAATGTGTGCAATGCAATCAACTCAGCACAATTGCCATCAACTCTCGCTCAACAATGTATCACATTTCAGCCGTATGCACTAATGCGATATGTAAGTATGTTGCTGATAATTTATTGCAGAATAAGCAAATTGTGTAAAGACACAGAAACATGTACTTCGGAGCTGTAACGATAAGACGGAAAATCTGTACACAAAATCTTATTTTCTTAAATCAAATGATTGCTTCATTCATCAACAATGGGATGATCAACCGCGCTGCCGACCGGTTAACACGTTGATGCTCAATTTAAAATCAGTGAGTGCTTCCAAAAACACTCCTCTTCTTTTTTTTTTTTTGTTTATTTATAATATTAAAGATATAGGACTGCGATAGTGTATAGATGTCACTTATGTCAACGGGTTAACCGAAATAGCTGGAGACCGAATTGATGATAGAATTCCAGTCGCTTTGATCTTCGTAAAGTTAGTTTCTGTTCTCTCAATATGTTGGAAAATCAGTCGCCCATTCTCTTCCACACATAATATTATTATTATTATCGCCAATGTAATCATCATTAGAATATCGTTTCATCGATTGGACATTATCGACACTAAAACTTTCAAAAGCCAAAAAGTTAAGGATTAATTAAAGTTTGTAATTAAATTAAAACTTGAAACGAGAGTAATCATCAACGATTTTCGCCCTAAAATAAATATGATTTTTTTCATTTCTCTTTAGTTTAAAACACATATGCTGACGCTTGCATTAATAATAATAGTAGGCAATAGGGGATCAAAGGATACGGTTACACAATAGCATTAACTATTTACGACTGTTCATTATAGATTAATCGTGGATTTATTGAAAGAATGAAAAATGTCATAACATAATAACATTCACTTATTCATTCCCTCCGACGCAACGTGTCATTACTTCAATGTAAAGAACAAAAAATTACATTTTCAGAGAACATGTGAGAGAGATGCCCGTACCCAGAGCAGCTACGGATACAGAAACAATTGATTATAATCTTGTATAAGAGTATTATCAAGTATTAGTGTTATGTGGTGATGAAATCATCATTCAAGTTATATTAATTTAGTTTGAATGTTTGTGCTTAATACACTTTATTGGCCTACTTTAAGGTATTATTTATTGCAAGCACTACTACTACTATATATACTATATATATCATTTAAGGGTCTCTGAGTTGATTGATAACGACGGCGTTATTGATATGTTGGACAACGTAAACTGAATCGTATTTTGTTAAAGTTAATCATACAACTTATCGCTAATTGCATTAACATTTGAGATTTCGGTTTCTAGGTTAGAAAATACAATACACATTTATGAAATTCCATAATCAGCGAAAATCGAGCGTACATTATATGCTACAGTCTGAGAGTAGCAATGCCAAACCTATTACCAAATATTTTATTTAAAGACCATACTCGCGAAGTTGAGGACCTGCCGCAGACGAAAAGCAGATTAGAGAATTTAGTCGAAACGTAAACATCTTTCACCGATTGCATAGTTGACAAAAGCAGATTTCAAAGGTTCACTTCCTTACCAATTGTTGCAGTTTTACAAACACACATCCATTCGCAATACTTGATACCTCGCTAAAGAAGGCAGACTTTAAAGGCTATCCAACACTTTGGATATATTACACGGGATAATGCAATAAGTGTTACTTCGCCAACCAGAACTAATTGTAACTGTTTGCGCTTTTAAGTTATACATGCAAATTTCCTTAACCACTCCCCTCCACCCTTTGGCCCGACAGATACAAATTGGTTATAAAACTGTAAATCGAAATGAAAATTTTCGCATGAAAAACCATGTAAATCGCAAGTAACCATAAAACCTTTTATTTTTTTTGTAATCGTTGACTGAATATAAAAAAAAGGTTAAAACACATAATAAAACATAAAAATAGGAGCTTAATTGCGGAAAACATAAAAATAACAATTGAATTAAAATGAAAAATACAACATAAAAATAAAAGTCTATTACATAAATATAACAAAAGTATTTCTTTGGCAGGAACATAAACATTTGTATCTTTTTTTTTTTTCACTTTTCCAATTCTCTATACATTAAAAGTACTGCGAAAATAATGAATTAAAATTTATCATATCATATATATCTATATATATATATATATATATATATATATATATATATATATTCATTGGTTACAAAGCACATTTCAACCAGTGTAAGTGTCATACCGTCAAACACAACAGATATCATAAATTTGACTGTAAACATACTGAAACACTTGAAACACTTTCAACATAAAAAAAAAGAACACTACAGTTCAGCCGACCATCAACCGGGACGAATAAGCCCTTTCATTATGAAGTGCTCAAGTCTTTAATAATCTTCGAGTTTATGGTAGAAGCACTTGCGCCAAAGACTCGGGTATGGTCGTTGTTATCGTAGTTTGTTGCCTGGTAACTTGTATTAAGTATTCGAAAATGCTTAACCACTCGTTGTGGAGCATTCAGAAGCTTATGAACACCGACAGCCGTCCGCTTTCAAAAAGCACTGAACCATTCGTATATGCTGGAAGGTGGGTGTTAAGATTCTAGGGCAAACACAGCAAGCGCAAGCAAGTAGAGATAATTTTCTTGCGCCCTGTGTTATGATTGTATTATGGATCCCACATAGTCGAGCAAAATTCAAGAATAAGTCTCACTAGCGACATGTACAGCAGCCGAGGAGTGTAAGAATCGCGAAACTCTTTGGTCCAGTGTTGATAAGGCCCCATATGCTTTTTTGCCTTATTAACGGTAACATATAAATGCGTATTCAAGCAGAGTTTGCTATCTGTTTAGGGACACCATTTGTAAAAATTGCCTGATAATAGACTTGGGCTTGACTATCACATAAATTCAACATCATCAGCATACATTAAACACCGAGAGTGTTTTATGACATTTGGAAAGGCATTGAACAACAAACAAGACCGAGATGACTATCTTGAGGAAGTCTACAATCTTTCAACCGCAACCAGCTTAAATGATCATTCTTCATTGTTATGATCGCAGACATTACATAGACGGACAGACGGATGTGCTAAATGGATTCAGAAGTTGATGTTGATCAAAAATATATAAACTTTATGGGATCCCTGAAGTTTCGTTGTGGGTGTCGTCTGACTTGTAAACAAATATTTTTTTCGTTTAATTTTACCTAAATTGGGCGTGAACTTCCACGTATTGATCGTGCATAATATTTGAAAAATATTTGTAATAACCAACGGCTTGCCGTATATTTCTGTAAGAAAGAGAATAATGAAAACTTGTGTGTGTTGATGTGTTTATATATAATATCAATTGATTACGAAATGATTTCGAGTTATGTCACGTAGAGAACTTTTATGCATTTTCATTATGAACGAAACACGCAATTATCCCAAACTTGATGTTTTACTTCTAAGACTAACAAACATAAATAGAATGAATGAATACCTGGGACATTGTCTTAGATTTACTTAATTTGATTGTTTGTTTGCATTCCTACGGCAGTAAAATCGAAGTAGAAAAGAAAATGAAATTTACTGCAATATATGCTTTAGGGCGTTTACTCCGAAATTCTAGTAATTGATATTTATTAATATTTAATATCAAGAGGAATAAATATTGAGAGAAATATTTTCATATGCTGCCTGCTTATAAGTATTAAAATATAGACAACCAGCCATGGCTGCTAGAAGCATTTTTCAATTTATAATATTCCGAGATACGCAACAAGCACTGGTTTCGTTTATCGTAAAAAAGCAGGCTTCAAATAGGCAACAAAATAGGAAATAAATCCCGAAGAGAAGATAAGGATCGCGACTACCAAGTCAGTGTTCGCGGACTCAGATCTCGAGTGCGTTAAAGTTTACATCCATCGTAGCCATGTAGTGAGCGCCCAGTTGGTAAAGACATAGTCCGCTCGATTGGGTACAAACACACTAGGGTACGACGGCCACCATCTGCCTATCTCTTTTTTCTTTCCCCACTTGTTTCTGCCCATCAAAGTGTACTCTAAATAGGGGACAACGCCTGAATAAAAAACGAAACTAAATTGTAATCTTCACAAATTCATCTAAGAATAATTGAAGATTGAATGACGACATTGATATGGTATATCGTAAGAGAAAGTCTATGAATACTTGGAAAGTTTTGAGTTAGCAAAAATGCTATCTTGCTGTAATCTAATAAATAGAAATTAATCTTTATTCTTATTTCAAACTTTGAAAATTTGAAACTCTTTCTCTCTTCGATTGTACTTCACGTATAAGATAGGCGGGGAGCAAGATCCAAAAGCGATAACCCGTAGCATATGAAACTATTACATATAATACATAATAGTGGTATATATAATAGGTCTAAATGGAAAAAGAGAGAGGGAGAAAGACAGACGGGAAGTTGACAGTTAAGAGGAAAGCTGTGCGATTTTTAAGTAAGAAGGGTAATCAAGATTCGCCACAAGGCGTAGGCAAGCCTTTTTTTCTTGTTTATTTAAAAACGTGCATCGCAATGACTTTGTAATTTCAATATCAATGTGGAGGACATACGTCTAAAGCTTCAAAACACTGCAGTACATGGCTATCGCTAGCAAAAATTTAATCGATATGTCATCTCGCAGAGAAAATATGTACAATCGAAGAATAGCAATTCACTCCGAGCAGGTTAACGCAATATTGCTAATCTTTCCTCGCATATCTGTAAACGTATTGTAGAAAATCGGAAAAGCCGTCAAGAGCACAGAACGCATTTGTTTAATGATGTTTTATGTATAAAAATTTCTGTCGTTACTTGTTTGGAATATGCTTTACGTGAAGAGAGCACTTAACAGCAAATTCAAGAACTAATCCTTTAATTCGAAAATGCTCCTCTTTCATCAGATGAGCAGGAAATGTTTTAAATTAAAGTGCATAGCATTTATAAGCGTTTACCCAGGGATCACATGTGCGTAAAGAGATTTATTCTATAAATCTTTTCTTTTTTTTTTCTTATTTTCTCTTTTTGATAGTTTTAAACGCTTAATAAGATATTATTTAAGACTTTGTTTTCCTAAATGCATTTAAGTCTACGTAGACGTATCATCAAAAAAAAAAAACAAAAAATTTTTATAACATAATTAACGGGATGTCAGTTAAATGTCATGTGTAGAAATGCCAAATGTTTACACACCCCAGTTGTATAGATCTCGAGTAGAAGTGTTCCTCAAATATTGTGTCAATGTGAGAAGGCACGTACTTTTACTTTTTTTTTTTTGCTTTTTGTTTTTTTTGCGCCATCACAAAAGAATCGTATAACTGCGTACGATACGCACGTTTACTGATCACAAAAACATAGTCGAAATGTCAATATTGACATGATGTACACACACAGATATATATATATATATATATATATATATGTATTTGGTTGTTATGTAAAATGATTTCATGCATAACACAAGTGTCAGTTCAAACAATCAAATAGTGTGGTGTTGAAGTCATTGCTATTTCATTAGTTTCTTTCGCATATTATCTGAAATTTACAGGAACATGTCTCGCTCGGTTGTGTATGTTTTCATATCAATTGTGGTCATTCATTATTGCTTGCATAATAGGCTGGCTTCGTGCGTTGTATGTGCATAACAGTAGCTTGTATGAAATCAATGTTATTTTAAATTTAATATGTTTTATATATTCATCGTTAGCAGGAGAGTTATGTGTTACGTGTTACGTTCATATAAATTGTTTTCGATACTCAATGTCGAAAGTATTTGTAAACCTTGCTACACTTTTACGTTTACGTCGTGCGATGTAAGTTTAATTACAACAATCGCTGTAGGTTTTATGTCTACCCAGCTGTCTGCTTGATTGTTTACGTTAATTATTCGGAGGAAATAGGATGAACTGTTCCATATATATACATACTCATGGGTCACCTTAAACAGTCTTGTGACTGTTTATACCTTTTTCTTTCTTCTTTTTCTTTCTTTTCCAAATTCCAAATTCCAAATATGAATTTCAAAATTATTCAGTGATGCCCTGCTATTGCGAATCGAAAATAACGAAATGATTTTTTCATATTTTAAGATTCGAATTAGGTTGCCTCCGATTTAAACCTCCTATCTTCAAATTTTTTTTCTTCTTAAGAATAGGTAGCAGGCCTTGTTGGCTTACCATGCCTGCATAAAACTTCCCTGTTATTAATTATTATTATTAATAACCCAAAAAAAAAAAAAAAAAAAAAATGTTTTCGCGCTTGCTAACCTAACCTAACTAATATCTTTCCAAACTACATTTTCTGCATCTGCAGTTCATAATTGTTTTTTGTATGATTCCCGAATCCGCAATGCTGATCGCAATGACGGCCAAACAAAATGTTGATAAATTTTTCGGCGATTATTCCGCATTAAATTTCGACTTTGGATTAAGTTGTTTGTGAAGGAAAGTATCATTTTCTGCTCCTTTTATCCACTTTCTGTCATTATATAATCTTAGCACTTGAATTCTTTGAAGCGCAAAAGTACTTACTTTCTTACTTTCGTTGCTTTAAATTGTACTTAGTTTAGATATCTATTAGGAAACGCAACGATGCTTAAACGACTTGAATTTAATTATTTTCAGCATGCCATTGTAATTATTTGAGTAAAAGCGTTTATTATATTCATAAGGGATAAAAAGAGTTTTTATTGTATTAAAAGCTTTCCTTATTATTATTAGTTAAGTGAAATTGAATTACTCTTTCAAGGTCGTATATATATATATTTACACTCACTTGTAAGGCATAAAGTTGTACTAGTTGTGTAAGTTGAGCATATGAGCTTTTATACTATGATTATTCCGGATCAACTTTAGCCCCAATAGATAAAGAAGAAGTGTAAGCATACGCAATACCCTACACAACTTCGCCGAATACTATCATTCATTTATTTTCGCAGCAGTGCAATAAAAGTTAGATTTTGTTTTTATTTTATAAGGACATGCTTTTCATATTAATCCTTATATTGGAGGGCTTACAAAACGCAGTCCAAACTAAGAAAATTAAATTTGCTTTTTAAAGATTTTATTATTCGTCACCCACTTTGCTCGTAAAGTTCTTATTGTTCGTAAAATGTTCGTAAAAAAAATTGCACATGCACATGGCAACCCTTCTATTGAGTGGGCTACAAAAAATGGGGCTACGTAGTCGAAATTCGGTAAGATTAATTTTTGCTTTAGTTTCTCATTATGAGCCAACTTTGCCTACGAAATATTGAAAGTAAATTCTTTTGCCAGAGGAAGGAAGGTTCAGATTTCGGTGGAACGACATTTTATGGGAGCGGTTTAAAAAACTTACCTTTTCCTCGACCTATCCAAACTTTTCATATCAATTCAAAATGCTGAAATACTGTTTTCATTAAAGAATTTTGAAAATTTCAACTTTATTTCCATATAATGAATTTTCAAATTAAGACATCGTATGGTGAGTGGTCGAAAAAATGGTGCGATTCAAATGGTGCGCCAACTGATCTGAGCGTCAACACATGTTAAAGATTTGTGAGCCGCAGAACAGACGTCAGAGAGAAGAGAGAAAAACAAATAGATGAACAGACAGATAGACAGACAGACAAGATTAAATCGATGGAAATGATTCTCAATTGATTTACGCAAAAAAAAAAGGTTGGGTGCGTATTAAATTCTTTCCGATATTACATACATCCGCACAAACTTAACATACTCTGTACAAGAAGCACAATAGCGTATAAAAAAAAGTCAATAGATTGTTTTAGCATCCAGTACAAGTATTTGTGAAAGTCATTGTCTCCGTTAACTTCCTGACCATAAACTTTTGCATTTTTATATATTATATGTGCCTGAGATAGTGTGCTCTTCAGATTTAGTTCAAGTTACAAAGGATTTGCTTTTGTGTTCTCATTCACTTCGTGTTGATAACAAAACAGCCTGAAATCTAACAAATGATTCTGATACCTAAAGAGCACGCTTTTGTCTTAGTTCACCTTATCCAACTTATCATAATGGATGCATTATCAGTTAGGTTTTTTTTTATATCTCGTTTTTATACATGAAAAGTTTGTCCTTTAGAGCAAACGTAAATAATAGATTATGGGAAGCAATGATTTAATAAATATTTAAGCTTTGAAAATAATTACGTAGTACGTACGCTGTTGGGTAAGTCATCAACCATTTTGACATTTCGCTGTAATTGTTAAAGAGAAAATGGAGGCATTAATTAAATCGAAATGCGATGGCACGACAAGTGTGGGTTCGCATTAATTATCGCTTTAACAAATTTGCAACTTTCCCTGATGCACTAATTATTTCGAAATCGAAAGAAAAGCAAAAAAAAAAAAAACATAAAAACCGTTATGACCAAAACAAGCCAGAACATTTCATTTACATCGAAGCGAATTCATTATAATGTCCATCTAATTCGAATCCACAAATATTGAGAATGCTGAGACTCCGAATGACTCTAAGCGCATTAGTTAAGTGGAAGATTTCCGTTTAATCGACTTGGAATCGTAGGTTGTGGATACACAAACCTAACGAATGTTATTCAACTTGTTGGGAACTCAAAGGTCTTACAACGTTTTCATATCCACAGCATTCGTAGTATATTTCGAAAATTTCGAAAAGACATTCACAAAAGTATTGAAAGAAGAATAGAAGAATTATTAGCTCAAACGTCGAAATAAATTTATTCGTGTCTATGGTGTGTTTGTGGTCTGAAAAATTCATTTATTTTGCCAATATACAAACGAACTTTGTTCGAACGTTCGAACGAGAAAAGCGCATTCTTTAAATTAGCTTAAGCTAATGCCGTTCACCATGCGCGCTATTAATCGCCTAATATCTCGACTCGGGTCACTAAACTTGATTTCTCATTATTGTTCTTTTCAATGTCTATTTGCACTTTGGGGTCCCAAAACAAAAAGGCCAATTAAGGCGTGGTAGTTAGTCTTCAAGTCTTCTCGTACAGTCTCAAATATTCTCTTCCCCAAGGCTCTTCTGGACAAGGCTCCAATAGCGAATGAGTGAACACTCGAATCGTTACGAGATGACAACAGTGTAACGGGAGTTACACTGTTCCGTGCTTTGTCTTTATCTACGGGAATAGGGTATTGATCGAAGTGATTGTATTCCGTGTGAGGGTAAATTTGTGAAAAAAGTTTTATTTGAAAGTAAATTTTCATGAAAATTTCGTCTTTAAACTGAATCTTACATGATTTACGTAAATATATTTAACTGTGCGGGAATGCGATTGCTTTTTAATACCATTGGAATCTTAATCAAGGCGAGCGAAATGAAGGCCGAATTTAAACGTTTAACTTACTGTTGATATGGTTAATGTGGCCATGCAAGCTCGTACAGTCGCATTTTTGCTTCTTTCTTGCGTATGCTGCTAATATTATTACACATGACTTCGTTACACACACTAAATAAATTTGAGAAAAGTTCGTTTTGAGGATTTCTTTGTTTGCATTATTCACCTAACTACTGTAGAGAGAAGGCACGAAGAAAACCGAAATATCTAAAAATAAGAATCTCTCATAGCTGCTCTTATAGCGTATCGAGACAATGGCCGAAATTTTGTAATGTTTCCAGAATTGTAGTGATGTGTTGCGTTCTATAGATACATAGAGTTTCGTTGAAATTCTATGAAAAACTTTTGGATTAATTTTCAATTTTACCTGAACGAATAGTTCAGTAATTTGTTCGCTTGCTCTTTACTAACTTTGCCCGCAACTTTTTCATTAACGATATTTGTATGTTTACCTTCCTTTAATTATAACCAACTTATACGATTTTTTACATGTAGGACCTCATACGAAAGTGAACGGGTAGTTTTGCTATCTCATTAAAATAAACTCAGTAATGTTATTATAGTTTTATTCGAGAACGTCGAACTTTTCGTTATGCCATTAAAATACATAAACCCCTGCGAACGTTACAAGCAAACTCTTTGTTCAATTTATTCGTCATTTACATGTTGTTAAATGCCTCTCGAAAATGTTATTAATTTTATATATACGCTACTCGCGGATGAAGGCGACTTTCTCGTTCCGTTTGTAACAAGCGAGAAAACATATCGTCCGTTCTCCGTTAATCTCTTCTCTTACCCACTTTTGGCCTACTTTCAGCTTTCTGTCTCGATCCATGTGTTAGATTGTCCGTCCATCTATCAGTCTTTATATTGGCGCCTCTGTCCGCTGTCATGTCATCATGTCACCATGTTCATCTTTCTGCCCTCATGCGTCCCGGTGCACCTACCCGTCCGTTCATTTTCCTCCTTTGCTTAGCCGTCGCACCTGAGAGCTTTTCGATTGGCCACAGTCCCGCTTCCATCCGACCGCAAGCTTGTTCGTACATCTTTGCCCATACGCCGACTGCATATTCCCCCGTCCCTTTGTCTATCCATTCGCATGCTAGCTAACTTCATGCTTGACTACCTAATACATTCGGTCGAACGTTTCTTCGTTTGTCCTTGAGCCCATCCGTTCGCTTATTCGCCTATCTTGTTTATTCTCCCAATCGAGTGCCCATGTCACTGCGGGACTATCTCTTTTCTTCTTTATTTATCCGCTTGCGGATCTGTTCTCCTGTTCACTTGTCTTTTCATCTGCATACACAAATGTCCGCCGAAACAACTTCCCATACCTATTAATGCCGATCTAAAGTTAGATTTATTCAAACCGCTTAGGTTGAACGAAGAACTTAAACTTTAATGCATATACACTCGATTATATTGCAGAAATCAATGTTGAAAACGGTCACGACGTTGAACTAACACCAAGGTTCGTCGCAACGCATATCGATTTTTTTTTTTGTTTTGCTTTGGTTTCACTATTAGATGTAAAGAAATAACTTTTCCATTTGCTGTTTAAAAAAGAAAAAAAAACAAGAAGCTGATGCTAAAAGATAGGAAACATTTTTCTTCTTCGCCAAGGTTGCCCATGAAAATTGTTGTGTTTTAACTTTAAAAAGAAATTTTTTTTTTCCCAAAACTTCACGGACAGTGAAGTAGGTTTTATTGCAAAGTTTATGACTATCAAGAACGACTACAAGGAACAAACACCAACAGTTGTATTAGAAAAGCACTAAGAGAATATATCGAGTTTTGTGCAGAAAATGTTTTAGCCCTTTTTCAAACATGAGACGGGAAGATACTTGTGGTATAGTTCGCTTTTCTTCGCCAATTATCCAGATATTGTGTTTCCTATTAATGTGTGAGTTAAAATTCTGCCTATACTTAACATACATTGCAGCGTATGAGCAGAAGGTGTTGTTTATAAAATTTTAATTGAATCAATAATTAATTCTCTTATAAGCTTGTTTTCGTATCTTAAATTTTTGTGTGCCCGCCAGAGCAAAAACCCAAGAAAATCCATACTACGTACATATACTTTGGGCACTAGGTCTGCTATTTTCATTTTTGCCGATAACACTTACATTGGATCTCCTTAATATTAAATTAATAAACGCTTGTTAAGTCTAGTCCCTTGTCCAAACATAAATGTTTAATGCATTATTTTGGACTACTAGGAAATACATATTAAAACAAAAAAAAAAAAAAGAAAAAGCAAACAACACATTATTCCAACAGACAAGAAAATTAAATAACTTCAACCACTCAAAAGACATAGCGCCATTAATATTGGGTTTATTTCATATCACGAAGTATGCGAAGAAAAAATACAGCATATTGTTAAAAATTAATATTGGGTGGGGTATCCTTTTAGCTTAAGTCATTGTGCAGTAAACAGGGACCTTACGTCATTCTTCTTGTAATCTACTTTTCAGACCTTAGACGGAAGAGATTGGGGTCTTCGCACACATATTTTTGATGTGATTCATGGCTGGTGATTGAGGAAAAGGGCTGAAGCACTTTGGGACAGCTTTATAAGAGCCGCTCTTGAATTAGGCGGGGCTTACACTTGAGGTCGTCATCTTGATAGAATTTGAATGTTTCTAAAATGCCAAGTTTGTCCCCACTTTCTTTCAAATTTTTGCATACATATCCTTAAATAACCTTAGAATTCCTTCCACAAACATCAATTTGCCGGCCCCATTGGCTCCAATGCATGTCAAAACTATAACATGACCATTGTTGTGCTCGCCGTAAGTCGTCGATACAAGAACGTAATAGGTAGCTAAGACGTAGTAGGAAGTTAAAACTAGAAATTGCGAGACAAAAGACATTTCGAAGTTCATTTTTCATTTTACAACCGTCACAATCGATATGTGTAACAACTTTGTTCCTCCATTATGGATAATAGATGCTTGAAATTCTATTAAGTGAATTGCTGGCTAACATGAAAAAAGAAAGACGTGAGCACTGTTTGTTTGACCATTAGTTTGTCAATGTATTGTTTTGTTCGTTTGACCACTTCGCTAATCTGTCCATCTGTCTAGGCATTTCGTTTGCGCTCTTGTCGCTCTCTTCAACTATTCATAAATTTTTATGTTCATAATTGCTTATGCTTAACATAGAAAACTATTTTCGTACAATTTTACCGATCTGTTCTAGGAAAAAGATTATCTGTGAGATAACATTTGAAAAACTCGAAAATTTCCAATTTTTCTCATTACATACGCATTGTTATCTGAACGTTAAGTCAAAAACAGTATCGATAGAAGAAGTACCTTATACCCATCACTGAATGGTGAGAGGTGTAGTCATTTCGTCAACACGTTTGCAGCGTGCAGAAACTTCAAAGACTGAACAAAGTATATATATTTCTCACAGACATAAACATAAAAAAATAAAGAAAACATACAATATTAAGGCAATCCTTTGGAAGACAATGCTCACAAATTCCAATTTTGAAAGGTTTATACTTTGCTTTCTTCTACAGCGTAAACGTATTTCTTATACATCTTAATCTTCAGCCTAGCACTATGCAAACATTAGAACATTGCGAGATCTCGATTTCCGCCACGAAGTTCCACTACTGCAATAAGGCGTAAACGCGGATGAATTGGTTATGTTACTTTTGAAGTGTAAATATTTTTTGAATGCTACATATCGAATGTAAATGTTAATATAACGTGGTTAGTATGGAGATAATTTGCAAAATGTAAGGACAAATTACTTATTTACTATTTATAGAAAATTCAAAAAAAAAAAAATAAAATAAAAATAATAATAATATATTACCTCTGTGCCAGCTATTTCCCACTTCGTATGGAAATGTGGGAAATTCTTTTAAAGTAAGCATTAATAAATCATTTCGTCTGCGATGGCAGTCTCTTTTGTATTTGCATCTATATGTGGATATGTGCGTATATTTTGTGCGGTATATTTTGGTAAACAAATAAATTGCATAAATATTGGCATCACAGATTTATATATTGAATTATTCCTAGTATTTAAAATCACGCTTAATTACAAATTAATTTGATTGATGAAATGAAACGAAAAGAAAAAAAGTCGATAACGAGAAAATGCAATAAATAAAATGTTTATTCATTATGAAAATTAATGAAAAAATTTGTAAATATTTTCTAATTTACTAATTGCCTGGAAGAGAAAGCAATCCATTTTTTTTCTCGTACATTATATTGAAAATTTTGCTAATATGTAAATAATACAATTAAGCCTAAAGGTATGCCATGCAGTTGTGTGCAAAAGTGCATTTTTATTCAACCCTTAAATGCATGAATTTTTGTTTAAAAAAAAAACTGAGTTAACGGGAAAACATTAAGAAATAAAACCACAAGAATTTTTGTTTAATTTTCATAAAAATGTATTGATATATATCTACATAATCATCAACAATCATTCCTTGAGATCTACGAATCTGCTGCGTACAATAATATAATACTTCAAACAGAAAGACTACTTCTCGTTACAACACAGAACACGAAAATACATGGAGCAACTGCTTTTAGCGTTTAAATGTAACGGAACATTTGAGGCATGACCACCGTGTGGTACCCTTACGTGGTGGACTTTTACATCTCAAATTCAAAAACGATTGGCCTTAAATAGCGAAATAGCTTCGGAAGGCTCTGTAACAGATGAACCTAAGCCTGAAGCTGGTCCTATTAGGAAATGAAATGAAGATATAATTTTTGCTCAAGAAGTTCGAACAAATAGTCTATGGCGGAAAATTGAATCTGGGATGAAAACTTTCCAGAAAATGAGGCATAAAGAGATGCATTTCGTCCCTTTTGAATATTTGTAGACGGTCACTTATGAGTCAAGGAAATACTTTGGCTTGGTAACCAATTGTAGGGAGCTGCTTTTGTAAAATCTAAATACAGTAATTTAATGAAGATGCATCTTCACGTAACAAAGAAAATATTTGCTTTGAGATTTCTATACTTTTCATATACTTTTCTCTACCGAAAAATAGAAAAATGAAATTTTATTTTCTTTCCATTTTGTTCGCATTTAATGAAAAAAAAATGTTCTAAAGCAGAAAATATGGGACACTACGATCGTAGAATGTTCTTGGGAAAATAATTTATATCCCATGGATATAACATATCCTCAATAGTGTTCTGTTCCCATATTAAATATATATTGTATTCTAATGTGTATTGACTATGGTAAAAAAATAATTTCAAGTGCATGCATATGCATATACATTATTGCATCAATTGGAAGAATTTATGAATTTTCGTCTTACGAGATGACCGATTATTTTTAAATAATTTTTAAGGAAAACGAAAGGGTATCTATGAACCAACCTTTCACATACCGTCTATGACCAAATTTGAAGCTCTAAGCAAAACTTGATATCTTAAGGAAACGTTCAGCAAATATAAATAAATAAAGAAAAGAAACAATGGGTATGATTACGTTGACTTTCATTGGACGCCCTTGAGGACATCATTTAGTTAGCTTGATGCATTGCCGAATTCCCAATACTATTTGATCATGTTTCCTTATACACATCTAATGTTTTGCCGGAGCGCTGTAGTATGCGGTAGATAAAAATATTAGACATGAAAAATTTAATCTGAAGCCTGAATCTGAAGTAAGAATCTGAATCGATAAGTAAGGAAAAGAGGGAATCTTACTCAGCATTAAATTAAAATGAAATCAATCTTTTGCTAGCATCATTTTTTACTTACTCTTAATTCTTATCCTCAGGGACTTTCGCTGGGATTTCCGGGTGATCGTGCTCTACCAACCGCATATTATTTGCCTTTCAATATATATCATAATTAACTTACATCAAATATTAAAGATGATTTCAATTCTTCCTAGCTGAGCAAAGCCACTTAACGGTATTGTAGTTTACGAGACTCGTTTTGAAAATAATTTACTTTAAATTTAAATAACACGTTTGCCTTTGCGTCTATTTGCAATTTTCATTTATGTTCTTTTGCTTTTCTTACAGATTTCTGGGAAGAACTTGAAATATCGGATCAATCACAATGGGTAAGCTTTGAAACATGTCAAGTTTGCTGGTATGAAAGCATCAAATATCAATTTCACAGTTAAACAGTCCGGTATAGCAGGATTGCAAATGCAGTTTGCTTTTCATCAGACTCATCCTCAAATTTGATTTGATAGCCAAAGTGAACGCAGCAATAGGATAACATTTTTTATTCGTATTCGTTTCCAAAAATAATTGCTTTTCACCTTAGGCAACCAAATTGCGATGCGTTTTGTTTTCGCTCGCCTTCACGGTGCAATTTTCTTTCACGAAGTAATAGAAACATAGTATTCCCTTAAATTGCTACGACTATAGCTTTGAGTAGATGCGTATGCTTACGCATAAACTTATACACGTTGCATGCGATTGCATTTGATTTCGGAAAAATTTTCGATTTTTAAAAAAATGCGACGAAATTTCGTTGGGAAATCTGTCTGGCAACTTTGCTCTTAAGAAGAAGACGAATTAAGAAGAATATATTACTTTAGGATGACTCTTGGCATATAACTCAAGTTAACGAATCAAAGTATTTTGGTCGGGTTTGTTTGTTTTTGCTTCGGTTTTCGGTTCAGTTGATAGTTCTTGATAGTTGTACTGTCATTTCATAAAAATTGTTTATTAGCAATTTGTTATGTTAAGATCATTTCTGCATAACAGTTTGGTAAAAGTAGGAGACCATGAGAAACTAACAACATACGAGACCCTACTGTCATTCTTCTGTCTTATTTTTGCGAAGATTTCAATAGCGGACAAGCAATTCATGAACGGACGATGATGACGGCAGAAGAATGTAGACGTGGACATGATTTGGCAATTCTGTGATTGGCAATTCTACAATATGATGAGGAATAAATATTCTTAAGCTTCGATATATTACCAATGTTTCTATTATTGAAGCCGACCTGACAAATCTAAAAATGGGTTTATCGGTGTACAACGTACATAAGAATACGTAACATGTATATCATATATACATATATCCGTCAGGATGAATATTGAATTTTTGAAGCCTTCCGATGTTCCGACGTTTTTATGATTGCCATAACGAGAATGACCGAGAATGACCGATGAAAAGTGCAACAAAATTGTCCAAGTGATATAAGACCTTTAAAGACGATCGTTATATTAACATTGTGGTTAAAGTGAACATTATTATTGAAGATTGGATACATATAAGGGGGCCTCAAACAATTTACACATACACAGCGTGTATTGAAAAATTCCAAATTCAAATTAAACGAACATCGAATAAAAGTTGAAGCGATAGCTTGTTCATCATTGCGATCCGGGAAGAAAAGGAAAGTTTATAACATACGCATAATCAATTCTTCAATAAAGCAATTTTACAATCTTAGATGTACTAAGGAAGAAACATCATTTCTAACTATAACTTGTTGTTATCCCATTCATGACGTGAGAGAGACTCGCTTAAAAAATGTAATGCATTCACTTTTTCGTTACGACCGATGCAAGTTGTATTTAAACACAAGTCAGTGTGTTTTTTTTTTTTTTTCTATAAATTTCTTGTTCTTATTGGAGTATACTCGAACTGTCCAACATAACTTCTCATTCAACCAAATATGAGACTCATCTCACGTGCACGAAACGTAGTCGTCGCTTCATTGTTCTCGTAATAAGTTTTAACAATTTACGTACGCGATACAACTATGTATGTATGCATTGCACTTCAGTAATAATGGGAAGATTCAATCGCAGTCAGAAGTGCGTTGTTTCTATCTTCAATTTCGGAACAATGAAATGAATGAGTTTAGATACAATGTTAAGGAATAATTTTAATTAAATTTATTTTTACTTTCAATTTAAATCTTAAAGGTGTTTATGAAATGAAAAAAAAAAAAAAAAAATTGAAGAAATTTTCCGCAGGTCACATTTAATTGAAAGTAAATAAGGCAAAGATAATGAATTAGAAAAGTTAAATGAAATTAAATTTTGTTCTTGCTCGTAACAATTTGTGCTAAAAAGAGCTAATATGAGTACAAAATATATACAAAACGAACACAATGTGTGCAAGCAAATTTCAATCATTAAAAGGCATGAACGGAGTTTTATGGATTCTTTTAACAAAATACTCTGAAAACTATTTACGAGCTTGACAGTACCGAAGTAAGTTTCGTATCATTTTTATGTGACCGTGACACTTGTATCTCCACGTATGTACGTTAGTTTACAAACTATGTATGACATAAATATATCGTGTAATTAGGTTACATTTAGAGATATTCCAGGTTAAATGATTTAAAGTGAGACTATGAATAAAAATTTTCAACTTAATTAGTCATCTTGCTTTAGAGTTGTAAAAATCATGCACACTTGTGTATGTTGTTGTATGTTGTTCTGTAGATATTTGCTAGCAGCCTTGAATTAAAATTGAAACCATTTTAAAGAAAATTTCCTCTTTTCTGATACTCAGTGCAATTCTAAAGTCCACACATCGAGAAAGTCTTTAGTAACGCCTTTACACACACATACTATATATATATCTATATATACATGTCGTTTTGATTAGTTTATTATTATTTAATACATATTGATAACAAAAAATATATTTTGAAATTTTTCTTCTCAATTTTATAAAAAAAAAAAAAAAAAATCAGATTCTTTTCGCTTGCGTCGCCCATCGTTTTCACGTCTCACCTCATTAGCTAAACAGGAGCCATTAATTGTCGTAGAAGAGTCTAATGTGGCCGAGGAAGATGATAGAGAAAGTTCTGGAACTTATTCAAATAGAGCCAGCTTGGATATTGATTCACCGGTTAATCCATATTTGCTTTCGCCATGGCGTGATCCACGCGAGGGACGTAAGCATTCATTGCCTTCGCAACAAGTTACCGAGGGCATAACCGCCAGTCAGGTACGTCGTCTATCTGATCGGGGCGGTGCTGGCCCCACACCGAGAGAAGCAGCCTTTTTGGCCACACTTTCGCAGGCGCCAGCACCATCGGGTCGACGGCATTCGGTTGTTACCATTTCGAAAGCGCCGCCAACTTTATTTGGCCGCTCGCGTCGAGAGTCGGTAGCTGCTATACCAAGTACCGGGTGAGTTGGGGAAGGGGGTTGGTTGGTTTTCGTAAGAGGCTTTAATGCCAATTTAATTTATATCTCAACCTTTTTTCCATCTCACCAGCCGTGTGTTGAGCTCGAGACGAGAAAGTAGCACTTCAGCTGGCCCACCATCCACAGATCCGATAGGCAGCATTCACAATTTGCAATTGGATATCATGGATGATATAGTGCAGTCGCGTAAAGCGCGCATGAAACTTTGGACAACCAGTAGCGAGAAAGTATGCGAAGTAGAGACGTTAAACGAAGTTGGACAATCTGGTACCACGCCGCAGCGTTACACAAATCGACGCTTCTCCGAATGTGTCGGTCCCCAACCAATAGTATCGCCAAACTTGCGCAGAGCTTCAGAACATCCCGCCATTATCTCACCGAGCATTGTACAATCGCACAGCAATCGTTCCTCTGTTAAGGATAAAAAGAATACCGGATGGAATTTTGGCAGTCGACCAGATATTAGTTCAATTTTCAATACACTTACATCTTCAGCGATGGAAATTAATAAATATGACGATGCACAGGGTTCAAGTATCTCCTCGACAAAATCTAAAACAAATCTTAATGCCAGCCAGGCAGCATCAAGTAACAGTTCAAATTTGCTCGATCCTAATGTTGGCCGTTCAACACGTTCAAACAGTTTCGATGTATCCATATTGAATAATGCGAAGCAAATGGTGAGTGATGCGCAAGAAAACAGTTCGGCTGCATGGTCCGATTGGTTCGCCAAACGACACGAACCTATGGCCCGAAAGAAAAGTGTACGCAGCAAAAGTACAGCGATGGCGCTTTCTAAAGAAATGATGGAACGTCTACAGTCTAAGGACGTATTACGCGAAAGTAAACCAAAATTGAAACCGCGCAGTAAACAGAAAAGCTGGACCGAGCAAACCAAAGAAGCCATTGTCGATGCTACCGCTCTTGGCTCGGCAATTGAAGGCTTTCTACGCAAGAACTCAACATCAGGGCCATCGAGTAGTAGCGGTACTGCAACAACTACATCGAAAGGCAGCGGTAAAGGTGCAGTACCCAAAGATCATGGCCCATCGCGTCGCAATCGACCCCAACAGCAGGCCACAAATGCTGTACGCTCTACATTGAATTGGTTTAGCAAAACAAATGAGGACGACTCTAAAGACAGCTGCGACGCCTCGCTTTGTTCAACATTAAAAGATTTATTTGTTAAATAATTAACAGTGAAATCTTTATTTAAATTGAAATAATTTTCACGCATATTGGCTATAAACGGATTCAATAATATACGTAAGTAGACGCGAGGGAAACTTTATAACTTATTGTTATGTTCTTTTATTAGATGAGTGAAAATGTAATGGAAAATGAAAAATTTTGAAAAAATAATAAAATTATAAATGAAATGAAGGCGTTTTCCATTTTTGTTAATATAATAAAATAAATTTAATAAATTAATTAAACAATGTTTCAGTGAACTAAATGGTAAATATATATATTAAATTTACAAAATTAAAAACAAACAAACAAACAAGAAACAACACGAAGGAAGGTAAGAGAAATCCACAAATATTCAAACATCAAGTCATAAATGTTTTCGTTTTCGTTTTCGTTTCCGTTATCGTTCTCGTTTTCGTTTTCGTTCGAAAAATATGATTTGATTTTCTTTAAATAAAGCTAAGAAGTTGAGAGAAACAAAACAAAAGAGAAAATGCAAAATAAAAAAAAAAAATCAAATCAATTCTCATACGGAAGCACGGACAGGCATCGGATGAAATGAAAGCTATGCGTATGGAAACTCCTCATCAATTTCTGATGAACGATGTTGACAAGCATACGAATGAAATGAAAATTTTCCACGTGGCCTGCGTAAGCCATTTCTCCTTCCGTTTTGTCATTCCAAGGAGGAAGAAAGAAAGAATGCATAAATAAACTATAAATTGTTGTCGAGTGAGACGCCGACACGTACAGACTTCGATGAGCCTACAGTGCACAGCACACAGCACACAGCACACAGCACACAGCACACAGCACACAGCACACAGCACACAGCATTGCTTCATATTAAATTTATGTAATGCATTACACTTCATTCACAATACGATTTACGTTACATTAAATTTGAAATTCTTGATGTGCGTGTTTACAAATTGTTGATGTTTCGTAGATATATTCCCTCAAACAAAATCAAATCAAAGTAAAGCACAATGCAAACCCAGAGTTTATGGAGAGATATAATGACTGCTTTGAAATGTTTTCTCAATAAAATTTGTATCGATATCAAATTCCGTTGATATAAAAACTTCTCTTTTTATATGTGGACTTGACTGAAAATCTATATAATAGCGAGACATTATACTCGTATAATACAGTGACCTATATAGTATTCATATTTAAGTAAAAAACTATATTCATCTTAACGTGAAAGGATATTAAAGTTTTTCTTTGCTTTGCCTTGCTGTTAAATATGGGCGGGTAATCAGGTCGATTGAATACGAATTTGACTCCACAAGCACTGCTGTATGTTCCATAAAAAAAATATTCCCGTAAAATACAAAACCTTTCAGGTCAATCGAACATGTTTTCGAAATCAATTAAGAGCTTATATGTCATGCCTAGTCCTTGGTCAGGCGGTTTGTGGATTTGCGGAGAAATTCGAGAATGTATAAAGGAATGGAAAGGTGCCTTGGTCTTGTAAACGAGCTTAAAATACTCATCCCCCGCGACGGCGTGTAAAAACTGATGAACTAAGGCTACCCTCGCCTCAAATCATTTCCTAAAATCGCCAAGCTCTTCTTCTATATTCGTGGACTAATCTCTATTTGTTAGAACCAATGTAAGCGACGAGATCGGATCAGAGATGGATAATTATAGGCAAGGAGATTATCAAGCATATATAGAAAAATTGAAAATACGAAATGGGAATACCAGAGTCGTTCTCGGCAGCCACCATTAATTGGAGAGACTCCGCGGCACCTAGTGTAACTAACTGTGTGTGCACAACGGTCTATTAAGTATGTACGGATGTATGCCACATATAGAAGGAATTAAGATAGACCCATCTTCTATTATATAGAACTAAGCTTGCTTGTCCGTCTGTACGTCTGTCTGTCTTGTTTTCTTGTGCTCAATCTACAGGGTCGCAATTCTTGAGATATTTTGTTAAAATTTCGTCGTATACCGACATGTTTTGACCCAAAGATGAGTGCGATTGCAAATGATTCGGATCTGATCAAATTTTCGATGACTCCATTATATGAATAACTGTTTTAGACGAAGTGGTGTCAGATAGTTGATGATGGGACACATCCCACTATAGCTTTTTCACTTATTTCTTTTTTTTTAACTTATGCCAGAGTAGATTCTCCAAATAGGCTAAATCGTCTGATGGTCTTCTATATAGGAAAACTTTTAAACCTCTACGCCTTTTACAAAGCCCCTCATGTCGTACTGAAATATTATTATACGTATATTAGTCTCGGGTTATATAATGCTACATATGTACGCTATCCTTTTCCACATGCACTGATTACGCTGAAGATACGCAGATACTTTTAAACTGAATAAAGATGAATTGGTTTTCAAAACACTTTTAAGTCACTGTACAGTATTTGAAATGAAAATCAAACGAAATGTATGTTATTTGTTAAATATTGAATAAATTTAAATTTACTACATATACATAACTTTACATTATATGCGTGGTAGATTTCGTAAATCGTGTACATAAGTCAAAATAAAAAAAAAAAAGAAGAAATATTGAGATATAAAATAAAGAGTAACACAATCAGATCAATCAAAAGTAAACTAAAGTTAACTAAACCTTATTGCAAGATATACCACCTTAACTATCAACAATGTTGCGAAATTATTTTACATAACATAACATATATACATATATATATATCTATATATATCTATATATCATTTATGTGTATAGAAAACATAAGAATATATATATATCTATATATATATATATAGATTTATATAGATATATATATATATATATATATTCTTATATTTTCTATACACATAAATGTAAAAGGAAACAACAACAACAACAACAACAAAAACAGCAACAAGGAAAAATGCAATATTTTAAACCGAAAAACCAATGCATTCGGCTTAGATCGAATGCTGAACATTCGCCACCTGCAAGTAATTTTGAAGCGAAATGCGTGAAACTTTTTTGCATCATATTAAAATGGAAACGGGATTGAAAGACAGATGCGGACAGTTTAGCGTGAATACGTGAATCGTATTGGTATGAAAAGCAGTTTGCTAGAAAGCTATTAATTAGGCTTTTAGAGTATGTTGTGCGCCAGGTGGTGGACATAATGATTAATAATATTTTTAAAAAGCATGACAATACCTTTCTATTTTATTTTATATAAATTTATTTGAAATGTTATTGAAATAAATGCAAACAAACGTAAAGTCACAATACAATTAATAAAAGACAAACAATCGTTGATTATATTTAACTAATATACTTGAATGTAATATATGAAGTTTTCGAAATCAACTATTTTTCTATATCTTTAATGTACGTATATAAAACCCTACTACACTCTACTCTCAAGAGCTATAAAATGCAAATGCAAATAATGCAAATAATAATAATAATAATAATAATAATAATAACAATAAAGATAATTATTGTAAAGATATATATTAATATATCTAAATGTAGCTACAGTCGATTAAAAACGACTACGCAATGCCTTACAGCACTGTTGTATATGACTCAACCTAACTTATACCGAATTGCATTGAAAGAGTTATAACACCTCGATTCTATTATGAGCTTTCCTTACCGTTAAGTTAATGTTTATAAAGCACACTTCCCATGGTATAGTAGAAGTCAGAAGGCTTTGCCTACTTGCCTGAAGAATATCCTACAATACCCAACGCCGAAGTATATGGATATACAAATTTTGCCAATCAGTTAGCAATGACAACGATTTTCGCACCAAAGACTTGTAAAATTTCTTCTTATGCGCTTTAAAGAAATAATTCGATTTAATCGAATTCGATTCGGGACCTAAAAAAAGTTGATTTGATTTCAGTTTTAAAGATTAGCATACACTTACACTCGAAATTAAGTTTTCTCTTCAAAACTGTTTACTCCTTAATCTGAACGGAGAGAGAGAATCAATTTAAAGCTATGTACACACCCTTAACTTTCTCAAACGAGCGAATAGGGAAGCCAATCCAGGCGACCCGGCTGCATTCTAAAAGCGTGTCGTTGTGTCTTCGCGCAACTTAAAGCGTCTTGCGTATCTTATGCTTCTAAGCGGATGAGTTTTTTGGATATGTGTCGTCTTACTTTAAAGTGATCGCCTTTTTATTTTAACTAAGTACTTTAATGTGACTTTTCGACAAATCCAGATAGGATGACCCTTCTATTTATTTATATATTTTTTTTTTTTTGTTAATGTTTTTTTTACTAAGTTAGATATCGAATATATGTTACCTTGTGTTTTATTGTACAAATGCAATTCCTGAGAATGCAAAAAAACTACTGCTATACCAAATCCACCGGGATCTTTTATTCTTTAAATTGCTCTAAACTAACGCACAAAGCCCACCTAACTCGATATAAATATTATACATAGTGGTGTAGGGTATACAAAATTTGAAAAACAACACGATAAGAAAACCAACCTATTGTACCTTAAAATGAAAAAAAAAAAAAAAAAAGTAAATCATTTTATCAAATATATATGAAAAATGTATTATTTTCTCAAAACACATACAGTAGTCTCTGTCTAGTTACTCACTCATTAAGTCACTGCACCGAATATTGTGCATTTAAGCGAAAAGTATTGCACTTTAAATCAAATCCGCTAAACTAACTGGTGGCTAACTTTACTTTTGTTATTGCTTTAGAAAAGATTTACTTAACTGAATGATAAACAAATACGCGATTTTTTTTTCGAAGTCTTACTGCAAGCGTGCGTAGTTTCATTTATAAACATGATGGCGTTGTGAAAAAATCATAATAGAAAATATGTGCCATATATGTGTCAGTTGTAGTCTTCAACCCAAACATCTGATAGCGGCTTCGAATAATTCTTTTCAACAATTTGCGCAATTGACAAATAACTGTCACTATATATGGATAGGAAATATTGGTGCGCACTATTGATCGGGGATATTAAATGTGGTCTAAAGATTTCCTATGGAAAATTCAAAGGTCTGCATAAAGAATATTCCAATCAATCAACAGTGGGGCGCAATCTAATCAAATATTTCCCAAAGCATTCATTATACTCTAGAAGTCTTGTGGTACAACGGTGCACTATGTAATGCCTGATGTATGCAATGCCTAGAAGGACTTCAGATAGACCCACTTTTTATTATCTAACCTTATCTGTCCGTATGTCTGTCTGTTCGTCTTAGTTTCTTGTATTCAACATAATTGTAATTTTTGAGATATTTTGAAATTGGCGCAAGGACCAACCAACGATATTGAAACTGATCCGGATAGAAACATTTTTTCAATCATTTTCCATAGAAAGCCTTATTTTGAAATGTATATCAAGCGACGTCGCAGTCGACAGTGTCCGATTATAGTGTTCTTACTTGCTTTAGTTTAATATAATGAAATGTGGAGAGAAATTCTACTATAACGAGAAATTTTTGCTTACTCCATATGCTCGTCAATAACTCAAGGCTGACAAATTTTAATTGCCAAAAGTTGTGTGTAACGAACTTGCGGTTAAAACAAAATGGTAAACCGTTAAAGCGAACAGTTTGCGCAAACATTTCGTTTAATTGCACAATAGTTGGGTGTAGTAAATGAATATAACACTTCCTGCAATCAAGTGAAATGGAATTAAGTGAAAGCATTTCACCATTTAGTTATTTAACAATGGAAGAAAAACTGCAGTACAATCATTGTTCGTTAGGAGAATCATAGGAATTGTAAACAATTTTTGGTTTAACAAAAAAAAAAAAAAAACAAAGAGATAATAATAATAATAATAATAATAAGAAGAAGAAGAGGAAGAAGAAGAAGAAGAATAAGAAGAAGAAAGCATCAAATTGGTAACTTTCGGCATTTCATTCTATTAACGTGTAGTGTTAGCTTTTCATTAAATATTTATGTGTAGTTTGTAATCTTTTCTTTGATTAGTAGCAAAATTAATGTTAATAAATAAACAATAATTATTTATGAGAGATTAAAAAACACAAATGCCATTGAAATCCAACATAAACGTAACAGCAACAAGAATAATCACAAAATCACTAAAATTATTATTAACGGGGGAAAAGGGAAAATACGCATTACATTATATACATACATATATATGCATATATATATATATATATATATATACTATTAATAATATATAATTCTATTTATATATAATACAGATAAAAAAAGCTATATGTGCATATAATAAAATCAATGCGCACATACAAAAATTGGAAACTAAAGAAAATGAGAAAAATAAATAAATAAAGGGAAAAAAACCGAAACAAAACGAAATGAAAAGAAAAGAAAGGAAAGAAAAATATATGTGAAAAGAAAGAAAAAAGAGTCAAAATATCAAAAAGATTAAAAATTCCGTGTTGTATACAAATATCTTTAATGAAATTTATTTACCCATATTCACGTTCAACGTAATTATACGTGTAATTAATGATAATATATGTTTACTCGGAATATGCAAAATCCTTTCGTCTTATGTATAAAATATTTACAGATGTATTCTTAAAAAACCGAAATAAAAAAAAATAAAAAAAACACTTATGTTTCTTCGTCTAAGTGAAAAATGAAGTAAAAAACCAACAAATACATATACAAATACATACATAAATATATTTAAAATACATATAAATAAATATTAGCAATCTCTGATGTATTAATGCATTTTGTCTTCAACTATGTACAATGTGTATAGACGGATTAGAAATAAAAATAAATGAATAAAAAATAATAACAAAAAAAAAAAAAACAAAAAAAAAAATAAAAATAAAAAGCAAAACTCTTTCATTATTCGCTATTACATCATAAAGTTTTACCTCCTGCTGACACAATAACGTTTGACTATATCAGTATATCTGTCAAATCCAACTGAAATCATCCCATCATTATTACGCTACGCGTTATGCTACCCACTGTTCGAGTTTTAACTCTTACTTTCCACATGATATGCATTTATTAACTAAACAGGCTTGCGATTCAGTTTTGGAGTGAAATTGCCAAGTGACGATATCTCAACCAAATCATTCAACTCGTATACCACAAAATATCGCACATTGCAGACTATTAAACACTTGACATATATTTAACTAATGCCACATTCCACCATCCAGAGAATTCCTTGTAACTTTGTTGTTTTGTGTAAATTCCCGCTTTCAAGATTTCAAAAACGCAATTGGTCGGCTTCAGAGTTCAGAATCTTTCTTAAATAAAGAAAAAAAAAAAAAAAAAAAAATAGCGTAATTCTATTGAATGCAATGTATTGAACGTTCAGGTATAGGTAATATCAAGCATATTTGGGATCGCCTCTCCCACTTTCTGATGAAAGCTTACCTTAATAAAATTCCTCGGAATCTACAAAAAAAACTATTTTTGACTCTTTGTCAGTTTGATAACTCTCTTACTAGAAAAGAAAATATCGGAGATGCTTTATATAAAACCTCTTAAAATGATATATGATACGATTCCATAATCCCGTAATCATATAGATCCATAATGGCAGCAACAATTGATCGAGCTTCTATTCTATTAAACGGAATTGAAGATACTGCAAGATATTACTAAGTAATCGGAAATTGGTTAATAATTTCTGTTTATTATGCCCTACTGCACCCTACAGCATACATCATTATGTATGCGACACAGACACAGACAGAAAGACGTGAGATAGACTCACTGTTCATTATACCAAATTCAGAAGCAATTTCCAAATTGATTTAGGGTTGTCTGCCCTTTTGTCCACGTGTCCGTCTGTCTATGTTCTTTTCTTGTTTTCGAGATATATTGATGAAATTTCATACAGCGACATCTTTTAGTCCGAGGACGCTTTTTCCACGCTCTCGCACATTATATATTAACACGTAGTCGTCTAATGCATTGCCTTGACAGAATTATGCTACTCTAGTATAGTCGAATAGCGGTCATAGATGTGAATTATGACATCTACTTTTTTATGCGGTTGATGCCATAAACTTAATATTTCATTTATTTCATTATTTGGCTAATAAAACAGCAATCAATTGCCAATTAATTTACATTCAAGGTAATTACATTCTACTTATATTGCATCTTGAATGTGAATTAATAGTGACAAATATTGTAATCAAGATAAATAATATTTCTATGATTAATTAAGGAAAATAAACAGATAAATAAAAAACAAGTAAAATTACCATAGTCGGGTAAGGCCACATCCCTAGATGCCCCTAGAAACCACTTCGCTTAATTAAAACATAATGCAAATTTTCATGAAAGCCCGCGTATTGAAGAAGACTCAAACGTCAGCGTGGTCTAAATTTAGTTAACTCAAAGATTTCATTATTTCTCAGTTGCTTCCGTCATAACCACCCACTAATTAGACTTTTACGCCATAGAAGAGTGTCCTTTTATGAGAGCCTTATATCTAGTATGGTCTCAAACATAGATCTACGTGATCCATATTTCCTACGGTCTATCTACTTCAAATTTTGATCACAAATTATTACAAATTAGATTATTTTGCATATAAGATTGATTTTTCATTAGAATCCTTACATGGGTTGGAATTCAAAAAATAGATCTACGTGAACCAAACTTGGTAAGGGGTAATTTTTGGATCAAATTGTTATCACGGATGTATTTTCATCAAGATGTATTGAAATTTACGCTTTTTACCACATAAAGATTCAGTTTTCATAGGGAGAGTTATATGGCCAGAGGTTCAAAATTGCTCCGTTCAATGCAAAGGTTTCACACCGATTTAGAATGCGAAAATGCTATAGCTAAGCGATTTTTGTCGCGTAATTCTAAAATTCACAATAGTTTTTCTTATCAAAATAAAGCATTATATGGGAAGTCGTCGGAAAAGTGGTCCGATTCGAACCACCTTTAATAGGGCTCGTCGTCGGGCCAAAATATGTTGGTTTACCAAATTTCATCAAAACATTCCCAAAAATTGTGGCCTGTAGCTTGAACACAAGAAAATAACAGGGACAGACGGACAGGGAAGCTTATATAATAAAAGGTACGTTTATCTCATATCCCTCTGGGTGGTGTATATATCCGCACAAACTTAATCTACTCTTGTACCACAAAGTGTACGGTATAATAAAGAATTCAAAAAAATTATTTATATCATCATGATGAGTGAATTGTTAGCATTTGGATCCATTGGCCGATTCAGGAAAGAATGAATAGTAAATAAAAAATCATTATCAGCTTACTAGCAATACGAGACGGGTTAAGTAATTCATCGTTGGCTTAAGTAATTCATCGCAAACCTTTTGATAAATGTAATGGAATCAAAAGAATCAGAAGGCAAGGCGAAGAGCACTCACATTCCAATTTACAATTTCCCCAAAGGCGTTAAAACCGACTCATCCGAGTCATCGTTACTGTTCGCTTATAATTACGTATAAAAGGTGGCGTAATATGAATATTGATTTCTTGTAAAAAACTTGCCGGAACCTCTCAAAAGGTTATGTATAATAGAATAGATTATCATAGAAAATATCTTTTGATTTCTAGATTAGAGAGGTCTATGAGTTTTAGGCGATTTACACAAGGAATGAGATGTAACAGCGGATTCTAACCAAGTCGCCTGAGTTTAAAAATAACAACGTGATTTTATGTAGATTCTATAGGGTCGAGACATGCCGTCGCCCATCTAACGGATAGCTATATTCGAGTGAAGGGCGAACGAGGCTATTGTAAGGCTGTTTACGAATACATGAAGTAATTGCCCTGCCCGTGGACGAACCCTAACAACGGTTTTGCATTATTGACTCAAGCGTGATTATGAAAAGTAAATCATTGGAGACCATACAACCCTTTTCAAGTTTAAATTTATCAATGTAGCAAAACCGGAGTGCTTTCTAGACGCACTTGGCTATTTACACTTGTTCAAGCATTAAAGCAAGATTTAAAGCAATATGTTGCAGAATTGTAGATATATGTTTGAATGACGTTTCGTCTGGTTCAAGAGTCTTCTTTAACTATATTCAATATTCTCAATATTTTTCGATAACAATTTAGAGTCCCTACCACCCACAATTTGATTCCTAATCGATTTAATTGTCTTTATATTTACGTTTTTATTCCCTATGGTTTTGTATCTTAAACCACCTGCGGATTGGACGCGGATACGTAACATTCAAATTACTTTAAAAAGCCGCATGTTTTCTACATTCGGTATCATTTTCCTAATCGATATGAACTTCCCTGCCAGATGTCTATCCATATATCAATGGATTCAGCCTATAGATTAAAATATTTTGGTATTTGACAACCTGGCGTGTTTTGGCCCAAAGACGATCGCTATGTGAAATGCATTTCATCAGATCGATTTTCAACCACTCCCTAGATAACGCCCCGTTGTGGAAAAGCCTCTTTATGAAGAGAATTTTGTACTTTCGCATATTGTAGGCGTTTACGAGCAATATATAGGCGAATGATTGTGTGTAGTCGTGTACAGTGCGCCTTTGTGAATGCGAAGTCCGTATATTTGTACTCTTACAATGTAATTCGTAACTATTTGTGACTTGTGCGAATAGAAATTCGCTAATTTGATTGTTTTAAAGAAAGAAACGACTAACAAAACCCTCAGCGCACACAAGGAAGAGGAGGAAAGAGTTACAGTTCACTTTTACGTTAACGTGAATAAAAATCACTGCTATCGCAGAGCTCATGTTCGCTTCGTCTCTGTTTGATGAACGATTTTATCAATTCACGAACAGCATCAATAATGATTCTTGGCACAGGAGTCGATTTTGGTTCGCTTCCTTAAAATGAATTCGTTAGTGAGCTAAATGCAGTCCCAGCCTTTGTCAAAAGATATATATAACGCCATTGCTTTAGGCATATTTGGAGGGAGACTAGTTTCGTCAGCCCCAAAAATACTTACTAAAATGCCCATAAAGTGTAGGTATTTTTGATTAGCGTAAGATTTCAAATCAATCGAACTGCAAACCACCTGGCGAAACCATTCTTATATGTTTACATGAACTTTTATTATATGAATTTCGTTTAAGATCGATTAAAAACATTTTATTTATGACTAAAAATTGCACTTTCGGTAAATCGAATCGAATAACACTAATTTATATAGAAATTTTCATAAGCCTGTAAAGGTTTGTGTTGCTTTATAACGTAACGGGGAATAATTAGATGGATAATTTGTGGCGCAGTAATTGGCCGGGGCAAAAAAGCCGCATGGTCCGCTTAGGCTATCATTTGAAGTACTGGTACCGTTGTACGAAGCGTTCACATACGGTTTAGCTGACGCGTACATGCCTAGCGATGGAAAACTAAGCGAATAGGCAGCTGCCGCGGCGGCTGCATGATGATGATGGTGATGATGATGATGCGGTAAATCCATTTGTTGATGTAACAGAATGGCACCTTTATCAGATGAAAATTTATGAGCTGTAGTTATAGGAGGTACAGGTTGCGGGGTGGCCGTGATTAAAGGACGGCCGGTTGTTGAACTGCGTTCATTGCGACGAAATTTGGCGCGACGATTCTGAAACCATACTTGCACGCGTGCCTCACTCAAACCCACCTTTGTGGCTAATTCCTCGCGTACAAAAGCGTCCGGATAGTGGGTGCGTTCGAACACCTTCTCTAAAGCTGTTAATTGGCTTGAAGAAAATGTTGTACGGTTGCGACGCGGCTTACGTCCTGTATGAGTAGGTGAACCCGCATGTTCGCCTGCCATTAAAGTCGCTGAAGACGACTCAAACTCATCGCGAAAGTTAACATCTGCTTATTTATTAAATGAAAAACGAGAAAAGAGCAGAAAGAAAAAAGCATAAAAATTTCATAAAAGCAATAAAATTCCTACGAAATTAACTGTAAAATGTCTTTGTCTTCTTAAATATGAAATGAAAACTAAAACTATATATAATCCGCATAGATTCTCGGAATTGAAATCAATAAAATTAATATTATTTACTATCAGTATTGTGACCATACATACATACATACCCCTTACTAATGAGTCATATGACGTACATACTAATAGACCGATTACATATAGAATTACTTTTCTTTACATTTTACCCTTTTGTTTTTTTTATCTCCCTTTAACTATGAATAGCGAACGCGAAAATTTCGTGTAATAAAAATTAAAAATTTATCACCTCATAAAACATGTTTTATTAGTTTTACCAAAGACGCTTGAACTAAACATAATTTGTCTTCGACGCTAAAGCTAAAGCATTTCGATTTCGCTTTAAATGTTTATACAAAAGCAAAAAAAAGCAAAAAAAAAAAAAAAGAAAGAAAGAAAAGTTTAGATGTAGTTGTTCTATGGTCTTCTTCGACATAAATAATTCATGTTTTCACTTATAAGCATTCATGTCGAACACATATGCTGTATTTAAATATATTTCACTTGAATCATATTAAAAACTCATAAAACAATGATTTACTGCTATCAGCTCGTGGCTTTGATGATTTGTAGTGATTGGTTGGCTCCTTTTTCTATACGACATCGTGTTCTGTGGTCTCTTTATGTTGTCTGATGTGCTTCGTTGATTTGTTCCATAATGCATGAAATGCATGAAAGGTAGCCAGATCAATACATTACACAGTACACAGCATAGGGTCGTGCATAAGTGGGCGTTGATGGCACGAATATGTCATTCTTTCTTGCGACCACAAAGAAATCTATTATGCCTGATGACGGTAATTATAAGGTGGCTAATATAGCTAATGATTATTTAATTGATTAAAATTATTGCCATCATCGCCTCCTTCTCATCTTCTGATTTTTCAAGCCTTCCTCGATACACGTACACATACATTTTAAAGGGTAATGTTAGCGTATGAAATTTATTTTTCATGCCTTTTATTAACTCATTTAATCCCTTAACCATTCAACTATGATATAAAAGGACGTTTTTTGCAGGATAGGATCGTTTTTTTTTTTTTTGAATTTTTACATGACACCAAGGGCAGTTAAAAGGTCGTTTTTCTCGACAGCTTGTTTTTGAAACTTGGTGTATCGCCAGCTACTTGCATTCACATTCAATTGTCGCTTCCGAGAACGCAGCAAGTGATTTATTTTTTTCGAGCTCATATTCATTGCAGTAGTTAAGGCAAATAGCGACTCAAACGGTGAAAAATTGGATTTTGGAAAAAGAAACCCTTGGGAACGTATTCCACATTAATATCACACAAATACAATACAAGACTATCTATGTTAGACTTAAGTGACGAGTTCCCGATAGCGTCGACTTAATTTTGCGCTTTATGGAACGGCTAGAGCGAGCGCATTTTTTAATTACTGCCTAGGCTTTACAGCAAGTAAGGTCTGCATGCTCTAATTTTCGATAGAATATTACTCGTGTAGATGATTTCCTTCGTTTTAAATGATTTCGTGTACATAAATTCCATTTCGAAAGTCGGAAATTGAGGCATATCTACGACTTTGTCGAAGAGTCATTATAAAGAGTTGGTGTAAACAAATCAATTTATAGATCTTTGCGGAAATCTTCACCATAAAAAGGGTAGAACGTAGCTATAAGGGTATCATTATTTTATGTTTGCATTGTGAAGTTCAATAGTTTTTACGGAATAGATACTCACTGCGTTGATGTTTCGTAACATTGAGACTTCGCTTCAGTTCCATTGCTTTGGAAGATGCAAAAACTGTTATGTGAACTGTTTGTGGATAAGTGAAAACAGTAAGACGCTTCGGCCTTTGGACCGACATTCTTGGACTTTCAATGCTCAAACTATAAGGGCAATTATTGTGTACCATAGCTGGCTGGCGAATGGCCTAAACAAAACCTTCATATCACGAAAAATCAATGCAGTCTTCGACTTGACAAAATAAAATCGTCGTATTGCTTGTCCTAAGATTAAAATATTCTTGGTCATCATTTTGAATATGAGACATTCAATATTGCGTAAAAATGTAGCCCTAAGTGAGCTACATATGTATTTGTATTGCATTGTAGTCCGCCTGAGTGGCCGAGTAGGTACGAAGGGCGATTATCACGTCAACGCGGCAGAGTTTTCTTTGATGATAGCTATAGTGAGTGCTCAATGAGGGCACAAACCCATTGGGCTGCGCCTAGTACCTTCCAATTACTTTCTTCTCTCCTCTCTCTCTCTCTCTCTCCTTTCTGACGATCACACTCTTACACGAGTAGGAGACATCCCCTGAGTGATTGGTGACATTTAAAAAAAAAAAAAAACACTTGTATTGGATCTCTCGCATCATTTGCTAACACTTCAACAAAAAAAGTTGTCGTCGTTTCGCTAAAAGAACTGTTTCAAAGCAAAGAACTGATTCATATTCAGGCGAACGAATAGGTGGATAATAAATACCTAACACCTACGTATCCCGCACATAGCCCTATTTTGGTGTTGTGACAAGTGACTAGTCAATGCGTTTTCTTCTCATAGCGATTTGTGGTTTTGTCTTAGGTCGATAATCGCAATAAGACACTTTAGTAGCAATAGTTTTATAAGGCAATGGTGTTAGGTTACGAAAACCACACAAAAAGTGTTTGTTACCGCGTTATGACTCGTGACGTTTCTCTGATTAGAATATGAATGAAAGTTTAGTGGCCTCACACCCGAAATAATTTGAAGCGTACAGCCGCGTCCTCTCACCAAATAATTAAGAGTAGGTGACTGACTTTAAAGGATTACAAAACCTTCAGTTTTTATTGAAACATATATACGTCTATGTATCTGTTCATATTTCAACTCGATGCAAACAAACGATTTCATCGGCACTCAAACACAAATCCGAATTTTATAATTTATATGCGATTGTGGGGAAGGGAAAAATGTTAATAAAAAATTTTGAATCGTCGGACAGAGGTAGAGAGTTGCATTTAATATTCATTTCAATATCTTGAATTGATTATATCGCAGCAGCATCGATATCTGTGTGTTTTTCGCCTCAGTTTGTATCCGTTACACAAAAAGAATTCCTTGACAATTTATGGTTTCAATGTACGCAGAAGTGTGTCTGTCATTAGTGTAAATGAAAACATTACATTTTCGTTCTTTTTATTTTGCAATTACTTCAGATTGAGTTAACTGATTTAACATATCGAATGACTTAATTGTGTGATTGTAATTTTTACTGCATTTTCATTTTAATTATTATTAATTATTATTATTATTATTATTATTATTATTATTATTATTAATATTTTGTAAAAGCAACTTTTTAATGAGACGCTTATCATATGACAGAAGAACAGTTGACACTTTTTCTCGGAGCCATGTTGTTGCCTTATTGCAGGTAACTGAGCAAGTGACAATTATACGCTACGACAGTCGATGTAGCTGTGCTTGACATAAAAATGCTCGAACAAGCTTTCTACCCTCAACTCTTTTCTTGATATCATAAAATCATATAATTTTCGAAACACTAATCATTTATATGGTCCTCTAATACTACGCTACACTAAGTCGAATGATCCAAATGAAATGGCTTTCGAAGACGAAGATTGTCGCTACATCCTTAATCAATAATTTTTAATAATTTGAGATTAACATTTTAGCATCCGTTTGTCCTCCAGCTCTGCCAGTCATTTACAAAAACTTTTTTGCGGCGGACATAACGCAATACCATCCCTAGCTATGGATAAACGTAAGCAAAGTTCATTTGACATCGGATGCCACGAAGAAATAAATCTAATAAAAATTTTCAATATTTTATTATTTATTATTATTAGTTTACTTATTTTTTTTTTGGTAGTCCGTCAGTCCTAGTTGAGTCTCATGGCAAGTATACGCAAATAGCATATGAGAATGACAGTAGAAACTTTAGACAAAGTAATGAACAACAACAAAGATGGGATACTGAATAAAAATGTTATATAGTGTTGTTGTGAAAAACGTTACGCCTATTACTGAAGACAAATAATTAATTTGGCTGACATAACGTCCTGAATGTTGCCAAGCTGCAAACTGTTTTGGGATTTGAAACTTGTTGCTGGCACTCTTTTATGTTCGACCCGCTGTCATGTACGTTATATGACTCGTGTGTGTATTGCATAAATTTTACATAACATTTACGCAACATAATGCTTACGTTAGTCTTCTGAGCTAAATTGTACCATAAAAATACACATATAATGCAAAATTGCGAAAACATTGGAAACAAACTTAGTTTGGAATAAAAGGTTCGAACGGTTTGAGAGCATCTACAAAGTGGATCCCTACTCGGCCAGGCAATAGGAAGGCGCGAAAAGGTGGGAAATAGGATAATCGAATTCGGTGCTGTTAAAGTTCTCCCGACGATATTGCGATGTGAATGCGAGTGCTTTTATACTAAATTATCAACTCACAGTTTCTTTTGGCAAAACACTGTCGCCTATTCAAAATCGGTGCAAGGATACGCCTATAGTACTGCGTAATGTGAAGATACCTCTGTTTAGGGATAAAAAGTTGGTTTTTTTTACTCATAAACTGTAGCGGATAAGTGACCAAAAATTTGAACGCATATTCTATGGGCAACGCTATAGCATTTGTGTACAAAAATGGAAAAAAGTTGACTACGCCTACCCATTATTATAATGGGCCAAAATGTCTTTTTTTTCAATACCTTTATGACGCGCAAAAACAAAACTTCGAAAACCCCACAAAGTATATAAATCCTTGGACATCATCAAATTTGAAATGTACCCAAGCATGTCTGGCTTTTCGTTTGTCCATCTGTCCTTCTACCGAACTGTGTACCATCTGTGGTAAACATTCTCCCGTTAGCGAATATGAAAATATCGCCTACAAATTTCTGAGAGAGTTTTGAAGTGACCTCAATTTTTGAAAGGACAAAAGCTTTCATTTTAGTATAGAGCAGCATAGTACAGAGCATGAAAATTTAGTCCTTTTACTTTTTTTGCCTTATTTTTTTTAGGATAACTGCGATGGGCATAAAAGATTCGGTCACGACAAAATATATAATTTTCTTACTTGTTTAAGCTTACATTCTTAATCGATCAAGAAATACTTGTGCCGAGCTTCAGCTTCAAATCTTCATTTTTGCGATTGTGAGAATTCACCAAGTCTTCCTGGTAAAGTGACGGATTTTCGTAGATTTTCGTAGAATATAATACATATACATATACATATGTACTGCATTGTACCATTAAAAATCAGTATATAACATCTAAAGCTGCTTTCTGCTGCTTTCTGCAGCGTCTTTAAGATTAAACGCAGAAGCCCGTCAAAGCCCGTCGGGTGCCATGAATCTAGTGTTAATTGCAAACTCGTAATCTGCACGGACTTTAAAAAATGCTAGACAGAGATTAATTAGTGGAGCGTTATTATAACCAATCATTTTAAGAACAATGTCTTGACTATCTACGAGTTATTGGAGTTCCCGAACGAAGATCCCATGTAACGCTTCGGTGAATTTCGAAAAACTCGAAAGTTTTATGCAAAACATATGTTCTTCCAAGTGAAGGTTTCAATGATGAGGATTGAAGTGGGAAATCTGGGTTGCAATTTAAAGGCTTTTCAACATTTCGATGCTTGCCGGCAGTACACTTGCAATATGTATATAGTTTTTTGTATTTGCAATATTGGAGATATTGTTATACTGCTCTAATAAAGATGAAAAGAAATGTACGAATGAAAAGAAGTAGAAACAAAGGGTTGGGCATTTCCAAGGTAAATAAATATTTTTTATAACATAAAGAAAATGTTGTCGTTTTTTTTCTTTCTTTTTTTTTTGTTTTTATATTTCATGAAGAAAAAAGTTTATTATTTTCTCTACAGCGTTTGTATGCAATACTTTAAATATGTATTCGATCGTTTTATACCTGAGATTCTTTAAAACACTTCAAGCTACTTTAAACTTTTCCAATATAAAATAATAAGGCAAAGATATAGTCGGCTCAAGCCGAATCTTGTGATACGTTACGGCCTTCATTAAAATCAATGAACGAATCAATCATATCTGCAACTCATTAAGTGGGCGGGCGATGGATTGTTACGATTCTCATGTCGGTCGTGTTCTAATCAATTATTTATTGAATAAATTAATGAATTAATTAAAATAACTTGAAAATTAATTAATTAATTACTTCATAAATCAATGATTCAATTATATAATTAATTGTTTTATTAGTTACATAGTCAATTAATCAATTAATCAGTTAGTCATTTAAAAAACTATTCATTTATAAATTTTAAATAATTAATTTAATCAATCAATTTGCTAATTATCTGACTTTGTTATTTACCTAGTTAGTTGGTCACATAAGTGACATACATATAGAAAAGCAGCCTCTTTTTATAGTCGAGGCCGTATTTGCACATGAAAATCTGTAGCCGTTTGATTTTTGGGTTCAGTTAATCTTGATCTTTATCATGTGCCAGCCGTCTACAGCAATTTTGAAGATTCCAAGCAAAGACAAGTAAGTATAAGCAATAAGATGTCATTCCAATTGCCATTACATTCCAACATGTGTTGGTTTGTTACAATCGAAATATAACGCCAGCATAAGGAATAGCCTGTAGTACCGTATCGTATATAACGGACTTTTGTTTGGCTTGGCTTTAAGACAACACGTTAACTGAGCTTAGAGAAGTTTTGACTTAAAAAGGTCAAATGTCAACGAATTTTTTTAAAAAGAAAATGTACTTTTCTCAAGGTGAAGAAATAACGGCGTAACAGGATGGGAAGCTTTTAGAGGGTAAATGATGCATATATATATGTACACACTCTCGACTTCTAAATCCGAATATTCTATATTTTTTAGAAAATCTATCTATATATATATATATATATATATATGATAGATCTTCATTAAGCTCTAGTGCGAATAATTAATTGAATTTTGTTTTAAAAGATATTCTTCTAGAAATATATATTAGCGCGGAAAGCCAGTCATAGAATTAGGATAACATTAGGATATTATCGTGGCAAGTATCTCTCTTTCTTTCTCTCTCTCGCTCCCTCTCTCTCTCTCTCTGTCTATTCTCATTAAATACTTTTAAAAAGTAAATGATTTATAATTAGGTGTAAATTGTAAAGTCTTTTATATATAATTATTTTTACTTAAGATGAAAAAAAAAAATTACTCCAATTATTAGTGAAAGAAATGTGCTATAAAAAGTAATAAGAGAAACAACGACAACAATTTCATCCATTCATCCCTGTAGTAAGTAGCATTTTATGAACGTAAGCAGTTCCCTAATAAACATTTACTACTTACTTATAAAACAAATGGGACCCTTGAACATATAGTGCCATTGAAATGAAGCGGCATGATTGACTGCACATACACGAACATATTTATATTTATGTACACATTTTAAATATGCACAGATATAAGTTTGCATGTATATGTATATGTATATGTATTTGTAGCATAGCATATGAACGTGTAACTATATGATAAATTGTGGTATGCTCGCGCATTGTATGTGGGCAAAATATCCGTGAAATATTCAGGCGCAGATGATGGCGGTCGGCTCATTTGCTGTGAAATGTTTGAATTATGCTGTACGATTTTTTGACATGAACGTTTAAATGCTGTCAACATTTTAAAATTTAAAAAGAAATACAAATCAAAGGATTACAGAAGCATAATAAAAGAAATTAAATGAGAAAGATTTACATTATATAAATAAATAGTGGAGATCAGAGCATCGGAGCGTTGAGACCGTCAATGATCTACATTCGACGAGCTATCAGATAAACTCTACATGTATGCAACATTTACATCCCAACTTATACTACATAGTGAGTACGAAAGTGCTCGATACTCGTAGTCTATCTCAAGCAGTTTACCTTAAATCTCGTTTTTAGACTTTGCATTAGACTTTCAAAGCTGCTTTACATTAGAATGTCAAACCGTGAAATGTTGATTCCTGATCTTAATGTAAGGACCGAAGATCTCTGACTTGATACCAAGGGATTAGGGATTGTAGACAGTAGTCTGCAGTAGAATACAGAGGACGGACCTGCCAGGATTGATGAAGAGTAACCTTCTCATTCGAATGAGAAACTCACATGTCAACACCAATCGTTGATGATTACGCAGCTAACTAGCCAGCTACACTTCCACCCTTCTGTTTCGGTCTTCGATAATGAGTACGCGTGTGCTTGTGACTTCATCTTCCGCATGTTTTCGTTTTAATGTTTTAAGACCAGAAAATGAGAGAACGGTATAAGAAAAGGTGGGTCTATCTCAAGTTCTTCTGTGTGTTGCATACTTTCTGACAAAGTTATTATACCCTCGTACCAGAAGTGGTGGTGCAGGGTATAAAAATACGATTCGAATTTCCTGCAATGTCAACTACGATAGTTAACCAAATATGAAGCAAAGGTTCGCTTACACCTATCAAAAAATCGTACATAGCATATCGGTTACTGGCACCGACACATTAGTGTTCGTTTAAAAAAAAAAAAAAATTTTCATTCTTTTCTCAAAATGTCAAACCTCAAATGACACTTGTCAACATTTCATATTACCACGATCATCTATCTGTTTGCGAGTCAGAGTGACTCTACATTTCTTATTTTGAAAAGTAGAGCGGAATCCGAGCTACGTGTTTTAATGGAACGCTACTCTTTGACGGAATATAAAACTCTATCAAAGCGATATTGTCGTCAAAAGTATTTTATCAACTCTTCGTCAATTCATAAAAATTATTTTGGATAATCGAAACGTGAAGTTGCAGTGAATAGCTGACATTCTAAAGACTATTTATTTTACATGAAAATTTGGGGATGAGGCAGTTGCCTTCCAAAAGGGATGTCGAGTGTTTCTGTAACTACGCGACATTTTGCCTAGTCGGAACGTTGCCGCCACATCCGGAAGAATCTCTGGAGCTTGTCTCAAAAGAATGCTCCCGGAAAAGAGATTTGAATCAAACAGTAAGATGGTTGCAGTAGTTCAAGCCTATTTTAAGGGTCTGGGTAAATCGTTCTATAAAACAGGCTACGAAATGTTTGAGAAGCGTTGTGCTGATACCATCACTTTCGAAAGGGATTATGTTTAAAAGAAGCAAAGAACAACATTTTTTTTTCTTCCCTACTGAATCCGGCGGAGTATGTGTGAGGTGGCTGTTCACCTCCTTTTTACCATAGGCGTACAAAATATAATTTTTTTCTTGTTTAAATTTCTCTTTTTTCGTTTTAAGGAGCTATGCGTTCAGGAAACCATCTCCTACCAGCTCTGCGATACTTTCTGCTCCATTCTGGCAATTTTCGACCCCAGATATTCGCCTACCAAATGTTTTATTCTGCCTGAATATGAGCAACAGAATCCATTCCAACGAATATTTATATTCTTGATCGTCGTGAGACTGCATGAGTTAACTTATCAGTAGAATTTTGAGAATCGACGCAATTCCAATTAAGACTCCCATAAGTGATAGAGATGTAAATGGTAAGGTAATGCGAGTGGATGTCTTCCAACGAATAAAAATTTCCAGGTTAATATAAGCTTTTCAGCGTTTTTTTTTTTCTTTTGTCGTTCTTAACTTAAAAAGGATCACAATTTTTTGATAAGCAAACGAAGAGCGCTATTTTTTAGCCGAGATCAAAAGGACGCGATGTCAACCCCTTCACCTAGTATCACCAAGGAAAGCTTGTTCGAAATGCTTGTGTTACCAATCTAGTCAACTTGGCATCACCGACAAGGAGGCAATCTTAAAGATCTTTGCCAATGACAGTAAGTATTCATGATTTTCCATCGTCCTCAGTACTTAAAATTGAAACATTATCATAAGTTTTTTGCTGCTGTCCAATTGTGAAAGCAGGTTGGGTACGACCACTTTTTAATATCACATAACAGTGACGGTCAAGTTCTTGTATGTTGAATAATTGTTCTATGATGATATGTCGGGTGAGGTGCTATGAGAGGAAGAGGGGGGATCAAGAACTTATTCAGCCCAAAGTTACTTTTTTCAAGTCGCTAGTGCTTTTCAAGCTCTATCCTCTTAACCGTGACGGACAGGCTGACCATCCATACGACTGCTGCTTGAATTACTTTCTCTTCTTTGTTCAGCTTATATATTAGAAATGATTAGATTTAGCATTGAATCGGACGATAAATTTGTATTTTTATTTGTTATATATGTTTTTCGAATTTAGTCGGGAAATGTTGCTTGTTGTGTTTATGTTGCTAATACATATTCATATGAATTGATGAAATAAATCTGTCACTCAGCAATTGATGGCAATTTGTCAACGGTAATCAATTGCTGCAGCCATAGAACATTTCTCACATAAAACACAAATTTTTGATGCCTACAATCTGAACACAAGTCTCTTGAGACTTATCACCACAAAAAACTCTTTAACATATAAAGTAAAGGAGAAAAAAAAAATGCTGTAAAAAACTCTTTAATTTAAGAATCATTTTATTGCTGCTGAGTTTTCATATAAAAACATGACTGTCACATAAAAAACTTTCAAGCATTCAAACGACGGCTTTCTGCTCAGAAGACTTTTTCTCATTTTTCCCTTTTGTCTTTCCTTTGTCGTTGCGAGGGATACACGTTGTTTTGCCTAGTTGCATATGCTGCATACCGCTCAACTAAATTAAAGCCGACACTGTAAATGCAATTGAATTTTTACAGCACTCGTGAGTCAAGCAAGCAAGCAAGCAAGCAATGCTGGAAAGTAAGTAAACACTGTGAACATTGAAAATTGATTCACTTTACGGAAAAGCGCTCTTGTATGTATTTGGGGTTTATTCTCCCTTCTTCTTGTTTTCTTTAAATTTCGTCGGTTATTTACATTTGCCAGAACAGCAACAACTTACAAATACAAAAAAATAAAAATTGTCGTAATGCGTTGTGTTGTGTGTGTGTATGTATGCAGCCGCCACTGTCAACACAAATTAACTTAATGTCATGTTGCTTGTATGTCGGAATTGTCGCGCAGTAAACCACAAAAATATTTGACATATTCCTTTAAAATGATATCTATCTCCTCTTCGGATTCCTCTTGCACATAATGCACATAATGCACACATATTGTATATACATATGCGGATAGATATATCGTATGCGTGTGCCTATGACAAATACAAGCAAAAGTTTCTATACAATCTAGCGCACGACAAATACGATATCTCTCGTTCTCATCCCATTGAGCAAAACTAATTTAAGTAAATTATAATAACAAACGCACTGTTCGCCCAGCATTTCCAGATAAGTCTATAATTACTTACTTTAATTAATCACTTGAATGCATAAAATACACAATTTGAGCATGCGATACGAAAGCGAAACCAAAGTCTCACTTATCATGCTTACTAACTCTAACGGTATCACTTGCTATCTTGGCATTAACTTGCAAACTTAATCGCCCATGTTTAACTTGGCCCAATGAATGAAATACGTTCTCGTTTAAAGCTCATTATATCGTGCAGGTAACGCAAAACTCAAAACGATATATACACAAAATGTTTCCCCGAATTGTTTACTAATCTATTTAGCCAGCATTGTGACAAACATAAATATCGGCAGCTCGTTTTTGTTATCATGAGAAATCCGTTAAGGAGCATTGTTTATTGAGCGAAATTAATTTACTAAATATCAATCATTCATTAATACATTTATATATATATACCGGTTAGGTAACTTCTAAATCCAATTCATATTTCGTTTAAGGAAAGAATTTAGCGAAAAAAAAGCGTCTACAACAGTTGGGCACGAAGACTACGCATTTTGTAAATACATTTTCAAAGAACGAATTCGACGACTGGCAGATAAGTTAGATCATATGCTCGCTTGCATTGAAAATTCGACCGCACTTGAGATTTGAATCCGCGATCATTGAGTTGTTAGTCGCGATCCTTTGCCTACTCACTTGCTCATCCATCAAATGCTGAAAACAATCTCTCTATCGACTAAGTTTGCTGCTATCCTTAGGTCTTTAGAGCTAAGGTAAGTTGACAACTTTATCGCATCTACAACCAGCCACCCAAAGTGCTATTAACATAGAAGTTTCTTGCGTAAAACCATCTACGAGCGTATCTATCAAACGTAGTAAATCTTCTTCCCTAGCTTTTTAGCTAACCAAAACAATGGTATCCATGGTAAATGCGATGCATAAAAATCTTGATGCGAAAATTCGTAGCGATTTGCAATAATCACAGTAGATGAACGATTTGATGGATGGTGATTAAGACAATAAATTATGTCGTTCTTGGCATAGGAGCTCACTTTATCGTGCATTGTCATGAACATTAAATCAATTCACTTACTATACACAATGCTTCGCTAAACAATCTATAATATCTCTTTTCTAAGTATTTGGGGAAAGCAACAATTCTTCCTTATCCCAAAAACACGGACTTTTTTGCGCTTTTTAAAAATATGTTCTCACTTGTAATGCAGTGACAACATACTTTCTGTCAAACATTGCTTTGAAATTATCATAAGACTTTCTTACTTTAGCCTCTCGCTGTCCACCCAGAAGATGTATAGAAACAGGCGAAAGGAATTCGTTTAGCTGAATCTACGTATGTTTTGCTTGATATGGTCAACTAAAGAAACTAAGAGCTTAGTGTTTTCATCATATATTGTCTGTCAAAACATTCGTTCTGCTTTTGTTCGGTTACAAGCACGATATCAGTGAATAATTTACCATCATTGATGGGATCTGCTTTCAAATACGTACGTACTTCTCATACAATCCTTTTAATTAGTGTATTCTTAATTTGTGTTACATCGACAGCCGTTGCCGATAATTAAAATGTAATAGGAGTTGAGGAATTGGAAATTTCAATGTCATTCAAATTCGACAGTCGTATTATAAACTCTATGTAAACAATCTTGTGAAGACTGCTTGAAGACTGTACGCCAATGAGATGAGTTCTCACTAGATATACGCATAATAAATATTTCAGTTGCTTGTATATAGTGCTTGAATAGTACACGTTTCATGTTATTTTGCATGTTACTCCCTGCGCCGAGACCATCTAAAGGAAACAGGAAACGTTTTAAGCCTTCATTTTGCCGCAAATGTGAAAGGCAAAGTGCCTGCCTATACTATATGTGTGTAGTGAGTGCTTTGTCGGCAAAGGCTAAACACACTCAGTAAACTGTGGCCAACTGTTACCTTTTTCTCTTTTCTTACTTCTTTTTCACCGCCATCGTGTTACACGGATAAAGGACATCGCTTGGATTATTGGTGATATTAAAAAAAAAAAGAAAGAAAAAACAAGTAAGAAAATTATATTCGATCGCGACCGAATCTTCTACACCCATCACCGCAATGCTAAGAAAAACAGGAAAAGCACTAAGTTTTCTTACTCTATAATATTCGATGGAAGCGGTTGACTTTTTCGAATTTTCAGAAGAAAAGTGGAAATTTATGTGGTATATGTGTTGTACCCTATGACTAACTAACAACCAAGGAACAAGGAAAGCAAACGCATTCACATTTCATTTTTGTGGTATGGACGTGTGGGCGTGTGGTTATGTTGAAGACGTGTTCTTTAAAAAGCTTGGCTCCTTTTCAAATTCTCTTGGAAGTTCATAGGCGATATCGTCATTTTTGTGAACGGGAGAATCTTTAAAGATACTACACGTGTGGTTGACCAGACGGACAGATAAACAGTAGAGCGGATGGACCTGCTTAGGTAGATTCCGCATTTGAAAGTGGCCAAGAATTTCCATTAAAGCTGACTTCTCTGCATTAAATGAAGTTCTGAAAAATAATAATATTATGACATCCTATAAAATTAAGTAGGCGTGGCCGATTTTATCCTTTTTTGCGGACGTACTAGAACGTTCTATTCTATCGCCCAAAGAGTGTACGTTCAAATTTTTCGTCGATTTATCTGTTAAATTGTATGAGTAATGAGCAAAAACCAATTATTTATTCCTTTTGAAAAACAGAGATGTGCTCACCACACTAGTAGTACTGTATATATATATATATATATATAGATATATCTATAATATATATCTACTTTGCTGGGTCTCTGAAGGTTTCTTGTCGATTTTTCAAACGTTTCGATAAAATAAATAAACCCTTTACCCTTCGATGATGGGCATGAAAGGAAAATATATGAATATTTTAGTTCGTCTCAAATGTTTGAATGATGCCTGCGTACGCTTGCGCGCAGCTGACTTATGCATATATGGTGAACTAAGTAATCGCTTGGGACGATCGTATTTTGCAAGATCCAGGAAGTGTGTTTCACTTCGCTGAAAACAATTTCTTTTACAGAACACTATTAACAGATTTCGTTGCGCTGATCTTGCTATCAGCTCGTAATTTATTAAAATTCAAAATGAATGCTTTATGATACCGTTAGCTTTATTGAAAGCATATCTGTTAGCAGAATTGGTGATTAAAATATTCACCATCACTACCATCACTGTGGCTTTCCTTCTTCTCAACTAGTGATAATCAGAAAGAGACAGGTCTGCAGAATGCGCCGCGATCGGGCAATGTTTCCACACGTCTTTGAAGAACACTTCCTGGGTTACTTTTACTGGAGACAGACGGACGTATGCAAATTTTCATCATTTTCAAAACTCTGCACGAAATCTCTTAGACCATCTTCTAACTGTTGCACAGCTTACGCATTCTAACTCCAAGTGAACTTAAACATTCCCATAGCTTCACCTGCATCCAATAAAACGCGACGAAATACAGGAATTCTCCTCATAAGTTCTAGAGACAAGTTCAAAAAATTGGGGCATAGCTTCCTTCACCCAATGGCTAAATAATTGAAAGAAGAATAAAATAAATTTAGGGGAGCATTTCGCTTAACAAGGAACGCAATCAGTCGTCGATCCGTACGATCTAGAAAAAGTTGCAGTTGAAAATAACAGTTTATTCAATTTCTGATGGAATGGAGGAAAGAAGGAAACTAGGCACTGTTTTTTTTTTCTTTGCTAGCTCTTGAAACATACAACGATAACTACCGATGTGGCCGGAAAAATGATTATTTTGGCAATCGAAAGACATAAATGACACAAATTAGACGAAGTGAGACGACTTACGGACCAAATTCAATCGATAGCCGGCAATACTGCACCGATTGGAGAATTCTTGTATGCCAGGAGTGTGTCATATATTAGATATGGAGTATTGTCTATGCCCTTCCTTCCAAACAAGGTGACACCTGTGTAACATCTTAATATTTAATGCTCCCGAGAGTTTGGCATAACCACAGCTACCGTGTAACTCGAGTGGTCAAGACGACTGGACATTCCCACACACAGACATACTGCAAGCAGTAAAAACTGCGTATAGTTAGTTACTCTACTCAGGGCGATTTTGTGAATGTTCTTTCTGATAACCGTCGTATACACAGTTTGGACTACAACGCTTCCCAGGCATCCGCGTTACATAGCACCGCAGCTCTGGTATGCAGATTATCCGCACATTTTGAATTACCATTCAAAATTTCTGTATGCATCTTTAAAGCCTAAGAAGAAGCACGTGCACGCATAGTAGCCATAGTAGCGTCATACACTGGAAAGAATTCTACGAACAGAAAGCTTCCGAGGAGAGTCTCTGCCGCTGGGATCTAAAAGGCCTCAGCGTACCTTTTTTTTTCTTTTGCTCTGTTAACTACCAAAATTTCCTATTAGTATAGGTTTTGATCCTTAATATCACCTGCCGACGTAAATCTACGATTTCTCTGTCAATGAAAAGACGGATGAAAGGCATTTGATATGTTTACGCAGATCAATACATTTATTGTACTTAAAGTACATACTGAGTGACAGCATGAAGGCTTCGCAAAAACGAAATGGTGATTACTTTATATTTTCTTTCTTCGAACCATTGCGCATATTGCCACCTAACTAATCTTACTCTACGTTAACTGAGCTCACTTTAATAATAAAAGAAAAATAAGAAGAAATCTTCATCACATACGTAAGTAGCGTTTAATGTATATCTGCAGACCTTTTACTGACTTATACGCCGCACTAACACTAAATCGGACCTACATTTTCACTAACTTAATTAATTCATTCAAATTGTATATCGCTTAGGCTTTCATGCATTTGAGGAAAATTTTGTTTGTAAGCCAACCGTAAAACACTTACGTAAATTACTCTCGTGAGGTATGGTTGCTTGTTGCTGATGCTGATTATGATGATTATGATGGTGATGATGATGATGATGATGGTGATTATTGTTGCCGGTCCGTTGCTGATAGTGCTGTTGGCTCGGTTCGTGATTATGCTGATGCTGATGTTGATGTTGATGGTGAAGATGTTGTATTTGTAATTTGCTTGCTATTTGATGGCAATCCTGAGCCAATTCTAGGAGATTGTTAACCGAAAATCGTTTGGCATTTTCGGAACCCTTTTCAATTAAAAATGTTGCTGTTGTTGTTGCTGGCGCACTATTCGCAACTTCTGTGGTTGCGATATCCTCCCTTGAAGTAATTGTTGTATTGCTGGCATTCGTAAGTTTGGCCGACAATTCTGAGCAAATTTGATTTGGATACGCAGACGACAAGGTTGCATAGTTATTGTCATTACAGTTGCCGCTGTTGTTGTTATTGTTGCTGTTATTGTTATTGCTATTGTTATTGTTATTGTTATTGTTATTGTTATGGTTGGCGATACCATTATTATTGGCACTGTGTTGACGTGCGAGGCTATGCAAATGCTCCAAAGAGATGCTAGCCGAGGGCGCACTAACGCCGTTTACAGTATTAATGTGCGTCTGTAATATTGTTGTGCGTGCTTGTGCTTGAACTGGATAAAAATTCAAAGGGAAATTATTATTCGGTTCAGCCGTTGTCGCCGATATGGTGGAATCAGAACTTAGTGGCTTAGTACTGCCACCGCCGCCGCCACCAGTATTTGCAACGCTCGATATTTGCTGCTCAGCTGTTGCATGTTGCTGATAATTAAGCATTTTTTCCTATGCTTAGCGATTCAATTAAATTAAATTCTGTAAATAAATCACTGGCCTGGTGTTGAGAACTAACAAATTAGTCTCTAGTATTTCTTGTGAAATAATTCAATTACGTATCAATTAATTAAGAAAATTGTCAGAGTAACATTTGTACAAATCTATTGGCAGCGACACACTATAGCCTACAGTGCATCTTCTAACCGCATTAACATAAGCGATTAAGCGGCTCGATGGCATTAAGAAAAAAAGGCCATTAAATTTTTAAGGATTATCTGTGTGTGCAAATGCCGGCGCTGTTTAACTTAGACGATTATTGCATTAAATATTCGTTTCGTTCGTGTTGTTGTTTGTGTCGATATATATGTAAAGAACTATATTCCTTTACTTTTCATTTTACTGATGTGCTTGTGTTTTTTTTACTTTTTTCACTATTGTTTTTTTGTTGTTGTTTTTGCTTTTTGTTTCTCTTGTTTTGCAGAGAAGCGCAGCAACCAGGCAAACAGGACAGATAATTGAATTAGCGAAAACAACAATTAAGTTAATTAATTTAATTTATTTTCACAATACACTAAACCACACTAAAGACAACTGACTACTGAAATTATTTTCAAATAAAACCCAAACCATCACCATCGTCTATTTTTGCCTTTAATTACACTACATTTACGCATCTGTAAATTAAAACATACATAGATATCCATACATACATACATACATACATACATACATATATATACATGCATACGTGTTACACACAAGCTAGGATAACTCTCGTATCTCTTATTTACCTTTTGTTTTCTTGTTTTTTTTTTTTTTTTTTGTTGCTTTTTTGTGCTTTTTGCACCACGCACACGCTTATACACCCACATGTGCAACTCGTCGCCAACCTCCAATCAAAAAATAAAATCAAAAGATATATGTTGCATGCAAATATATACACATTTATATATATATGTTCAATTCTGTAGATCTTCATACCACCTATCGGAAATAGTGGATCTTCTCACTCTTCAGCCTTAAAGTCAATGCATATGTGCATCTCTTTCGTTCTAGCTATAGAATTATTTTCTTTCATCAGATAGTTGTCGCCGTCAGTGTAACCTTATTGGCTGCCGCTGCATGATCTTGAGAGCATAAGAAATTTAATTAATACGTATCTCTTAGTAAGGGAGGTGTGTCTTCTCGCATTATACGCAAGCATGCAGTATAAGATTGGGAATGAAGATCTTTTTTGTGTGTATTTTATTTCGAATTAAAGTGTTAAAGGTAGTCCTTACGTACTTCGCTTCTAATATCGAGTACTAGAGACGATTTGAAACGATTTGATTAAACTTCATAACTGAATATAGAAAAAATTTAAATTAAAAAAAAAGATCTTGTGAAACGAACTAGTGTTTAATAAATCCATTGGACATCACAGGCGGCATCCGAATTCATTGCGATTGTTTCGCTTATCTTTCGATTCCATTGCTGGCAACGGACATTATAACAAAGTTACTCGTTTGTAAAACGCTAAGCGAGAATAGCGTTTACTAGATGCAGGTAGCTATCTAGCTTGCTTCATATCGCGCTCTCCGGAAGATATGAATTGATTCGCTTGCCGTTTTCGCTTCAGAAAATGACAATAAATACATTGAATGAAATTGAAAAAAGCTCTAACCGGCAATTTTGTTTTGTGAAGTTAAAACCCGTAAGTAAACTCTGGAAGTCTTAAGCAAACGGCGTCTGTCTTTAAGTTTTTTGTCAGATGCCTGCGCGTATTTCTTTCATATCATGATGACATTGATTCCATTTTTCAGTATACTATAGATTTTTTTTTTTTTTTTCACAAAAGTGCTTATAATAAAATACGAAGTCGTGCATATCGTGACAAATCATTCAAAACCTTTTTTTAATTGTGTTTTTATTTTTTGGTTACATTCTTCTTGAAAAGTTTGCAGATTCAAGCAATCGAAACAAAGAAGATGACTGCTATTAAAATAAAAGCCAAGAAAAAAAGAAGAAGAAGAAGAAAGCCATATAAACGAGATTACATTTTAATAAAATTCTGTACAGCACTCTTAACGACTAAACGTCATAAGTTAAACCAAAAAATATTATTCATACGATCTCTGCGATACGATATTCTGAGACAATCGAACACGAGTGTTAGGAACGAGAGTTGAACAGAAGCCGAAGGAGAACTTCCACCTAATAGAGAACAGAAAACATAGCACAGTGTAACAAATAATTTCGAATTACGATCAAACACTGGGAGTAGTGCACGGACATTTCTCCGGCTTATCCCCGTCGGGAATTGGGGTGGTCCGTGGGGCGTATTGCTAGTCGAATGCATTTGTTCTTTCAATTATTTCAAATTCATGCATTCACGCATAACAAGGGCAACGGAAATGGTTGACTAAGAATTTTTAATAAACATTAACACGAACAGTTTGCATGAAGTCTAAGAAGCACGCACAATATTGGCATAGACGGAGGTATCGGATAGCATGTACACCGTTCAAGAAGTTCAACTTTATTTTTGGTCCATTATCATATACCTAGCTATTGGGGTTCCACCATTCCGACCGCCAATTCAGTTGAATATAATAAAATCAAATAAAAGAAATAAAAGAGATTCAAAAAACAAAAGGGATTTGAAAGGAGTATTAAACCAGCAGCGCTTAATTTATAAAATTTATAATAATTAATATAATTACATATGCAATTTAAACAGTTTATGTGATTAAATATTTAAATTTTATACATTCAACAACAACAAAACAACAACAAGTCAATGAACAAGAAGATTAAACTCATCCCATATCCTTATCGGGGAGTTAATGCGATGGAATGCGCATTCTTGGCAAAAAGTAACAAATTTTAATTAGCACAGAAATAAATAAACCGCTTATCTGACTCGCCATACTACCCGCCGTTGTATCGAGTTTTCTTTAACGTTACCCGGGAATTTCTTCGTTATTTTATTTTAAGATATATACAAAGGACTCGCCTCATTCACAACTGGGAATCCAGAATTTATATCACTTTTGGAGGTGTCCTTTTTTCTTTCTTAATTTAATTTTTAAAATTTTTGCTTTCCTTTGGAAGAGTTCGGAAAACTTACATACACCTTTTCTTTTCTCAGGCACTCCTTCATAACTCGCTGAATTCAGGGATTTTTCTCGGTTTACATAGTGCTGTGGACGTGTCTTTCGACCGATTTCGCTCAGTTTCAATACCAATTTGCGGAAAAGAATTTCCCCTATTTCTGTCAAATTTGAAGTCGATAGCTTCATTTTTGCGGCCAGAAGAATGTTTACAACAAACATTACACCGACGGACAGACAGACAAACATGCAGGACATACTTAAATCGATTTAGAATTTGATGCTGATCAAGAATGTGTACACTTTGTTGGGTCTCCGATGCTCCCTTCTGCGCGCTGCAAACGTTTTGGGTATAAAAATTCGTATTCTCTTTAAAAGAAAAGGAGGCGGAAGAGAGTTGGTCACCCTCTCTAGATTAGATAATAGCTTGTACAATAAAATCCGTGTAAAGTTCTAAGAATGTTGTTTATAAGAAATGTGAAAACCTGAACTGTGGCATTGGCATGTTCAACTGGCCCTCACGGCTAAACTCGACGAAGTAAGTGTAGAAAGCTGGAAACTTTTATTTATTTATGTCATTTTTGCAAGTAAAGGTAAAAATATTGTTCTGCAACAATAATCGAAATATACAGAGGTAGAGAAAGTTGAATGTGCACTTATCTGAATATGACAAACGGAATGATGAAATTTCAGTTTTCGGTGTATCCAGGACGTATTATATCCAGGACATATCCTCAATGCATGAGATATGGTCTGTCCTTCAGACTCATACTCAGGTTGTTTGTCGAGCAGGTTGTAAATACAATTCAATATTTTTTGTTGTTTTTTTTGTTTTTATCAAAATGCTTTCCAAATGACTTAACTTGGAAGTCCGCGATCAGAGGAAACTATTTGGGAAAAATGACAAAGAAAATGAAAAAAAAAAGACGAAAGTTTTTCTTTTAAATTTTATGTCCCGCCGATGGCAGTCAGTACTCGGCCATACTGTGCTATCGCATTGCATTGCAATACACATACATATACATCTTGAGGCGAATAAATGATTTATATATAAGCGACTAAAATATGAGGTGAAAATGTTTTACAAGAAATAAATAAATTATTTCAAGCAGCAATAAATACTAATTAAACTGTCAACAATACGTTAACACCCACTTCAATTGACATGGTATGCAAAGCAATAATGCTTCGTAAGTAAGAAGTAAGAACAAGGAAAGTAGGCAGCAACTGTAAGTGCATTCAGTGCATTTCGTTTCAGTGCATATACATCCGCACAAAAAGTATGTGGAAAAAATAAAACAAAAATAAATATATATGTGAACACAATTATATGCGGTTTAAGCAGAACCGTACAGCCGTTACTATCTCCTGCCTTAGATATGTATATGAAAGTTTTTGAAAAATTTCGAAATGCAAGATTTCCGCGAGAAAGTTAGTTTAATGTTTTCTTTCTTTTTTAGTTCGTAAAGCCTGCTTATAATAATGGTGAGTAGTGAGTCAAAGTACTCTTTGTAGTTGTTGTTGTTAGCTACAAGTGTTTTTCATATTTCGCAGAGCGTGGAAGTTCCATACTGAAACGAGGTCTGGCCTTCGAAAGCTCTGCACACGCCATCCACTTATGTTTTGGCCATCGTTATAAGAATGGAAGTCGTCTGTCGAAACCAGTCGAGTGGTATTTGGCGAATAGAGTAAGAAGTTTAACCTCAGTCAGTTCAGTGCCGTTAACGTTTACTAGGCAAGTTTTGCTATACAGTGCTGAGATGTGATGAGTGATATAAACTTTTCATATATTGTGACCTTTTGGTTCTGTCCGTATTGCGACATTTGAAGTTAACGGTAATTACATTGTCTAGTGATAGTATCGTTTGTTGGAGCAATCTGCAATGGGCCCCACTTACCCAAAGAGACGCGCACGCCATGAATATTCAGCTTTACCGTCGATCTTAGCTATATATCAGTGACTAATACCATCCGTTTTTACGGCTTCGATATTGTGCTGAATCTATCCTTGGTCACTCGTTACGATTCAACAACACTTTTCCCCCAAATTTAGGTAAGCAAGATTAAGGTTTCTCGTGTCTGGTATCATTGTTTGGCAAACTATTCAACTCATAGAAAACCCGGAAAACCCACTGTTGCGTGCAGCTTAACGAAGATGCCACATTACCATAGAGAAATCAAAACTTAAGAAATGAATAAAATAAACCATGGAATTGCTCCATTTCTAAGGAAAAGCATTAAGGAATTGTTCTTATACATGTTGTGCATATAGAAGAAGTTGTACATTTACATTTCACGACGGCAGGGTAATAAACTATAGCTTAATCGAGTCAGGTCATCACACCCATGATCGAACAGTTGGAAGAGTGGGCCAGTTTTGATGGCCCTATGAAGAAAAGATAATGCGTAAGATTAACACACAATCTGACACAATATGCGCAAAAGAATGCTCGTACATGCATCCATCATTTCGTAAAAGCTTAAGCTTAAATAATATAACATGTGAAAAACATAACATACACACGCCCATATTTGCAGGTTTGTACTTATTATGACTAACTTTATGTCAGATATTACACAACAATAAGAAAATAGAAATTCAAAATCATAATTCGTGACGTCAAAAGATAGACAGACATCAGGCATTAGGCATCAGGCGGGTGCAGGTAAATTAGTTACGTAATTTCTACAGTTTATCGCGTGCCTGATGCGTACAAACATTTGACAAAGTTAATGTACCATCTCTGTATCGAGTATCGGAAATTCTTGTAGGAGTGAATTTTCGTATGTGGGTGTGTTTACACTGTTTGTACACTGTTTATATATTTAAAGATTCCATAGCTTCATGACAAACACAAATAAAGTTGTTTATGAAATTCAAAACCGCGTCATTTTTGAGTTAATTATCGATATCGATAGCCTCAATTTACGTATCAAGTGCCTTTAAATTAAAGCACATACACACATCATACAAAATTCAGTATTTGAATAATTTAAGAAGCTACAGTAATGCATTATATAGGAGGTGGGTGCACTCTGCAAGATTGTCGAAACAAGTTAACGCATTCATTGATTTACTTAACATATGCAAATGATTCCTTCGCTCGGAGACCGAGTCGTACACATACACGTCTATATTTCAAATGATTTTAAAATCCTGTTACGAAAATCCAACATTTGATGATTTGTCGATTTTCTAAGAAACCAAGTTTCTAGATCAAGTACACATTCATAACGCTTTACCTGCCCCATGCAGCTAGCTAGCGGTTGGCAAAAAGACTAACAACAATTAGTAGACCATTCAGCTGAAAATGGAATTAATTCAAAAGGAGTTGATTGAAAAAATTAAAATCACTGAGCAGCACGTCTTCCTTATCGTACATTCATCTTCCTGTCGTACGTACATAGCAAGTAAAGAACAAAAAATCTTTACATAGATATACGAACTAAAAGATTCAATTAAAACGATTTTGCTTATCATACCTAACACATAACTCCGGGGAGTAATCATGTAAGCAGGAGATTGTTATCGTAATTGTCGAAATGCTTTTTTTTTTTTTCAAAGACAATTGATTGTCGCCAAGAGACCAATCATGTACCATTGTCGTCAGCTTTCCAGTACTTTGTAAAAAATGAGAACCAAATTGACGTTTATTTGCTTTATATAAACAAACTGCATATGGTAAACAAGTACAAGCGTGCAAAATGAAATGAGCACAAAATTATGTTGAATCTGACAAATGCGAAAAGGTAATGAAGTCACAGCCAGTGTTTAAATATTTAAGTTATTTATTGTACGAAAAGTTAATTATTATACACTGTTTCCCTACAGATTTTCCATAAAAGCGAACGTTAACAGTTCTGTTATAATATATTTTTAGCGATTAATTCACATAAATGATGTCGTCTTCATTATTACATTAACTCTTCGCTTCCACGTCTGTATACCAAATCTTTCGCTCTTTTATGCTCATATATAAGCGAATAAAAAGAATAAAAGAAGTAAATAAAAAGTTTCACTTTCAGTATATATTTAGTTTTTATGTAAACTTTTGTGCGAGTTCCAAGTTTAAAAATTATTTATATTCTTAAGATTGTCATGTTTATAAATTTCGTGCCAGCAGTCTCCAACTTGTTCACCCAACTCAGCTGAGGTGCTTCCACACAAACATCAATACCCGTACCTTCATAGGTCGCCTGGATTGCTGAAGTATTCGAACGGTCTCCTTCCACTTTGCAGTGGACGCAAATGTTGTGCAGCGTCGCACATATGTGAAACACATCGCACATATGTTTCACATAAGTGCGATTTCCTTCCAGCTTCTCTGGACTGTAGTAACTATTTTCCTCTTCCTGTAGAGCACGCTCGTGACCTAGAGAAATGTGCAAAAACTGTACTTAGAGTTTCGAAACCCTAAGTACTGCCGTTATACTAATCTTTGTACAGTCTACAGTGTAATCTATCCACAGTGTTCGTAGCCTTGCAATGGGTTTTGTTGCTTTCTTCTCTCATTTTATTGTAAAACAAAAAGTATGGTCGCTGCAGGCCAATCATTGGTAACCTCCTGAAGCCACCAACTCTAAAGTCATGGCTATATGGCTATATGGCAGCGATATATATGTACTCCTCATAGCAACACTCATATCAATTTTTCCCAGGATGTAATGAAAAGCCACTTTGGAGACGCGGAACTTATACGTCATTTGTAAATATTAGAAACAATTTACTTACTCGTTTTGGGATAGCGCTACGAACCCGGAAATACCTTGCAAAGCCTTTCTCACCCGTTTCATGGTGCTTCTTTCTTCTGCGTCCCGACTGCCGTTGTACCCCCCTTCAATGAACGAGCATAAAAGGAAAAGGAAAGTCCTTGTGTTGGAAATGTACCCGTCGGTTAACATTGCGTAACATAGCGCGATATTTAAAAAGAAAAGTGTGCTTACTTTAACCTAATTTTTTTTTCTTCTTCACAATTTCGGACACGTTTTATTTTGTTTAAATTTTTTTACATTTTTTGAGTGAACAGGATCATTTTCAGCAGCAATGGCTGCTCTTAGTTTTCTTTGACAGCTGTTACAGCAACTCTAAAGGAGAGATTTGTGGTAAGTTTGCCTTGTTTACACTCAATACTAATGCAAAATTGATCTCAGCAGATAGCAATTTTATTGTCGACAGACTTGACGTAGCTTAGAGAGCGTGCAATCGTTGGCGACAATCACCAGCAAATTTGCTAACATGATTAGATTTTATTGGTGATTGTCGCTTGCTTACATGATTACCTCCCTGTTAATAGGTATCTTATCTTCAAACTAGTTCGTGTCTCTGCTAAGTTATATTTGGCAACATTATATACGCAAGGAAGGTAAGAAAATCGAAAAACGAACAAAAATGCTATAAAAGACTTCTTTTTTTTTTGTTACTTCTTTTTACATATCTAATATGCAATCTAATCAAAAAGTTATTAAACAAATGTTGTGGCGAGACGAGAATAATAGCAGAGTCTTCTGACGTTTAACTTATATAGTTGATTCTTCCATTGTAAGCCCAGATATTTTGCATAGTTGTTGATAGGAATATTACTACCAGCAAAAAATAGTGAAGGACAAAAATCCTTACTTACGAGTGTGGACGTAATATCAGCATTTATTTGGATATTTCATTTGTTCAGTTGAAGTGAATTTTTGTTGAACTGAACTTGTAGTTGGTACGAGAAACCTAATGTTTCTCCTTTTGATATGCAGTCTCTTCAAAGTTTTTCGCCTCTTAAGACTTTGTCCTATTCTACGTCTATTTTTCGAACCCCATCCCGAAAGGCAAGCTTCCATATGCTATAAAATTGTAGCTTCAGCCCTCTGTGATGAATAACAATGAGATCGTTGCAAAGAAGATTAATTTTTTTTGAATTTGAAGAAAGCATAATTTGCCTCATGGCATTTTATCTATCAAAATGAAGGAAGTATTAGGCGAAGTATTGCGAGGTTTTTATTAGTCGGCCTTTTTTATATTCATTAAAATTTGACATTTTGTTATATATTTGTTAAAATTATTAAATGAGAACAATGGGGGCAACAGATCTTGGTTTAACTTCTTTGTTCTTCTTTCTCAGTGCTTTGCTTGCCGTTTGAACGCTCAGCTACCTAACGTTTATGAATTACGCATTTTCAACCCATGCACTGTGTGTAATGTGTGTAAATGGATATCTTGGACACAGACCGCGGGTAATTTTAAATAACAGCGCACAGCAATTGCGGGGTATAAAATGGAATGAAATGAAACAACGGAAACAGTTCAACAGTGCATTAAGTGCCGTCATCGATTGAAACAATATGCATAGAGGCAGCATTATACGTATGTATACAAAACTTTTGTATACAAGATCATTATTAATATAATTAAATATATTTGATTAATTATTGTATGAAGGATGTGGATACCTATAAGAGCAGTAGAGAGTGAAGAACGGACAGCGTACAGTAAAACGCAGAGAAACATGAACAAACATTATTCAGTCGTTGAGTGGCAGGAGCGAGAATCATCGAATCAAGTTGTGAAATCACACAATTATTACGTCTTTTTTTAATTATTTTGAAAAATATTTCATATTTATTTTGTATCGAATTTGCATTACTTTCTAATAAACATATGATATCATAATATAAGATGTATTATCATTTCTTATATGTTTTATTATATGAAAATAAAAAATAAAAAATAAATATAGTAATATTTATAGATCTATTTATTGTATATGGGCGGATTATGGGCGGTAGAAAAGAACCGAAGGAAAAACGCAAAAATTAAAAAACTTTCGAAAACTCCACACAACAAGGAAAAGCTCTTTTATGTGATGGAGATCTCCCGAAGTACCAATAAAGTGCTTTCCAAAAGAAATAAATAATCAAATTTCACATGGGAACATTTAAATAAAATGTATTTTCAAAATGTATGTAATACAAAACGACTCGTTTTAGTAAAAAAGCACATATTCACCCTCTCCCTCACCCCCCCGCACATTTCTCTTCAACTCGAGATCCTTTGCCATCTCACTCACTTCCTCGTTTAGATATTCATACAAATTGCAAAAAAAAGTTGCACTAAACAAATAGCATAATCAAAATATATCGCGCAAAATCAATTGCACTAATGAGAAGCAATTAAAAAAATATCGCGCAAATACATAATCAAAATGTATCGCACAAAATCAATTGCACTAATTTGAAGCAGTTAAGAAAATATCGCACAAAATCATTTGCACTAATGAGAAGCATTTAAAAAAATATCGCGCAAATATAGTGTTCGTGTGTAATATACATATCGCAGTTTGATTGTCGTTGCTGCCAGCTTTAGCTAATGCACAGAATAGGGGTTTTTTAATGTTATTGAAGACTTGAACCAAATAGCAAATTTTACTTTGCACGAATTAAAAAAAAGCTACAAACATTTGATATTTTCAGTGCGCCATCTATGCATCTATACATGTGTAAGTTCTTAAAATTATTAACGTTTAATTTGCTTCCGTTAAAAGCTTTCGTAATTATATGATGATTAAGTTTCAACAATTTATCTATGAAAGCCGTATTTCTTATCTATTTTCGTTGTTGTTGTGTTTCTTATCGGTTATAAGTATTTAGTTTACAGCCAGTAACACGTAACTTTTTTTTTACCCTTGTTTTGTTATAAAACAATCCGAGAACATGTATACTTTAAAAGCAATATAAAATATAATGAAAAATATTTCAATAAAATGTAACAAAATTGAAAAGAAAAGTTTGTTGCAACAACTACTATAACACAATCTACACAAATATGTGCTATTCGCTCTTATCTTCGAAAATTCTCAATTTTTATTTTGTTTCATCAATTACTTTAAAAAACAATGAAAACAAATAGCAACGAAATCTTAATGTTTCCGAATGAAAAAGAAAAAGTATTTTTTCGGTATTTTATACTTCTTGTATACGAAAGAGAAAATATGAGAAAATTGCTTAAAACCATTATGATGAAGGAGTAATGAAAAATCTCTTCATTTGTTTTCGCGCCTTTCATGCCCTTCTTAAACGCCAAATATTTCGGATAATGGAAAGGAAATGAATGTTTCTTATGATTGCAAAAAACTCATTAAACTCGGGCAACCAATGATTTAGAGTTAGCGGATTATCGCTCAATGGTCACAATTCGAATCATAATTCGAAAACTAAAACTCATAATTACAAAATTTGCAAAAAAAAGCCTTATTTGCTGACCAAATTGGTTTCCTTGTTTTTTATCATGTGAAGCCTTTTTCTAAATTAAATATCACGTAAGTGAATGGGCGTGTCAATCTAACAGTTTAGTTAATTTTTAATCGAAGGTGGGAAGCGGACGAGAGAGATGTGAGATGTAGTTCCTTTTTATAGACGAAATCCCCCGTCCCGTCATCCACAGCTTCTTATGTTCCCAGTTCTTTGAAAAATACTCACCAGCCTATACTGTGAAATTCGGATCTTACGAAACGAAGAGGAAGCGAGTTAGAGAAATGCTGACCGCAGCACTCACAGTAGCTACAATCAAAGGTAAGCCGGTACCTCAGTCGAGATTTTAATTCGCAAACACTGGCTTGGTACTCGCGATTTTTAACTGCTTACGATACGCGGATACGCATTCTAAAGTGAAAAATTTGTTGAACCCCCTTCCGACATTGCATTGTTGGGCAGATTCGAACCGCGCTTTCTGCTCCAAAGCAGTCGAAGGAAAAGCTTCTTGCATCGCTTCTTACTTCATTGAATGCATTATGCAGACGATACTCCTAAGTGATGTTATTGTAAGTTTCTAAAGTCTGTTCAAAGAATCGGTTCAAACCAAGGAAATCTTTACAAGATGCAGGAACAAGCGAACAAGTAATTTCTTAGCACCCTAATGCTCCTTTGGTAAAGATGGCGGGAGAGAGAGAAAGAGAAGAGAGAGAGGGAGCCTCAATCATTTAGTTCGGAGATCCGTATTCGCTTAATGTTGCCCTTCCATTACCTTATGTTCTGATCGATATAGAGAAATATGATTGTCGCTTTGCGGCATGCGAGCTGTTGGCGAACAATTGTGAAGAATCTTGCTCTTTATCGAATAATCTGTGCGATAACTATCCTTCTACGATAAGTCCGTTCGATAGTTTTTGCTCTGTTTCCTCTTCCAAACGATTAAATATTCGATTCGTAATAAAGCCGAAACTATTACGTGGTTGATGCTTAGTGCTGTCGTGCTCATTGCTGACGATCTGGTCTCGCTCCACCAGTTGCAAAATATCATCCCCTTTTTCGATCAGAGCGAGTTGCATCTTTGACATCACTTCGTTCACTGACAGCATTCTCAGCGTATACTTCACAAACTTTTCGGCATGTTTTTGCATGTCTTACCTTTTTTTATGGTAAAAAAGCAACACATAGCGTATTTCTTCAGGTATTTGAATAAATCGATATAACTTTGTAGACGAGCGAAGAATTCCCCGTAAAGAATTTGCTTTAAGATTTCACGTAGATTATCCTGGACATGTTTATGTTAGAAAGCTACCAAAGTGCAAAACCTATTAGGAACTGCTTGAAGCGTTTCTTCAGTTATGTGAAATGTGTAGTAGTAGTTTCTCGAAAGGCCTATCAACGAAGTAGAGCAAACTTATTGCACGTGCTTTTACACACCTTTAGGTATACGAAAAAAATTTCTTTTACATAAATAGATAAAAAGAATTGTAGCGACACAGCAGTTATCGTGTAAAACTCTTTTCTTTTGTTTTTGTTTTTAGGAGAGCTCTTTACGTTTGCACCTCTCACGAATCGCAAATTCTCGATCGATTGTCTTCAAAGCTCAATTCGGTAGTGAAATACATAGGGTATTTTGAAAATATTGACAAAAAAAAAAATAAAAATAATGATGATAATGACTTTGATTTTACGAAAAAGTTTCTTTGAATTTTTTGAAAAAATCGAACACATGAGTTATGAAATCGCTTAAAAATTGCTAATCAAAAACAAGAAAAAACACTCCTGTGGGCCATGGCACGCCATTAAATACCCTACATCACCTTACAATTACTTATATAACGACTTGTCAAAGTAAGACGTTATGTGCGAAGTGGTCGAATTTCGTCGTAATATCTAAAAAAATTGAACATAAGACATGCAGATGGACGGACGGAGAGACAAGCTTAGAAAGTGATTCTGAATCGATCGTTATAATAAAGTGTGAGCCTAGTCTCAAGTTCATCTGTGCTGTGCACGCATCCGCGCCAACTTAACATACCCTTACATCATAAATTGCGTAGGATGTAATAATGTATGTGTTTTTTCAGAGAATATTAGTTATAGTTGGAATTTAGAGGCAAAACAAGTTTGATTCCATCCACTGCATCGAGAGTTGCCACAATTGCAAAGTTGTTGAGGTAAGAGAAAGATGTAATATTTTGAAATAAAACCGTTATATAGATTACACAATCTCTCCATTGCGATAGTTGCACACCGATCCGATAGCTGGCAGAGACCGCATATACAATGTCTTCTAAAGAAAGGGTGATCCACGAATTATTGGACAGTCAGTTAGTAGTTAAGTGGATTACCATAATTGATTGTCAGATCCGAGTTTACGTCGTTAATGACATAATGATTGTTTCGAACAGACAAATTGGCAGACAATATAATCGTGAGTCCGTTCATATGCTTGCACAGGTTGCGCCAAGTGCTTTTTCTTTTCTTTTCTTTTCTATGTAAATAAAGGCAAATGAAATGTTCACATACGTACAAACGTACGTATGGTTGATATTAAAGAAATATCAAAATTTTGCTTCAAACACAATGAGATTTTTCTAATCTCTTCTGAGAAAGCAAGAGTTTTGCGGAAAACAAGAACTAGCCCTGACTACATAACACAATCATCATTAAATGAGTTCAGTTAGTTTAAAAACAGAAACGCCAGTGAGAGGTTGCAAAAATTTTAATCAAAACGATTTTTTGTTTTTATTTTAAAATAATTTATTTTCATAACACACTTGTATATATGTGTGTGTCAAAGAAAACCTTTATACGAGGTATAACATAATCATTAAAGCGATAATAATGATGATCGTATAAAATAAAGTTTGGTCGGTTTTGTCGGTGAAAAATCAAATTTCCCTGAAAATTAAACAAAAAAAAACAAAAATAAATAAAAATTCTTTAGAAACAAATAAACAAAAAACAAGTGTAGATTCTATAATGCATTCATCTTAGAGCAGTTTGAACGAACTTAGCACTAAGATCTCGCACTGTGTGTATTAGCATCCGAGATGGGATACATACGTCTTGTCTAATAATTTTCAAAGCGCAATTATACGGATTGGAAATCTCCTAAAGGTATGTATATATGTCCCTTTAATCATTAGGAATAGGAATCTCGATTTATTCATATATTGGTCGGTTGCCTTGTTCACGAGTGATCTCTTATTAAAAGCGAATATTACGCTTGTGAAATATTTGCAGTACGTGGAAGCATTTAATGGAAATATTGTTAATGTAAGCATCGCAGTGCCGGCATTTGCTTTGCTCTTGCAATTGTCCGTCCATTGATCGATGCGGTCTGAAGCCTTCACCTAGAGGGATCATTATGATATAGAAAAACTGCAATCTTGCTGTCGTCAATTATGACACATGAAGGTTAAAAGTGAGCCAAATCGATCCCTAAACGCACACACGTAATTAACGATATATATATATATATACATAGATACAGGATTCTTAGTTCACTTACTTAGCTTAGGCACCTTCCACGCCGTGCCGTCTTTTGTAATACATTTCAGAAGTTTGTATACTAATTAATTAATTAATTTAATAAGTGAAGGGAGTAAGTGAAATAAAAGCACTTTCTTTTTGCAAAATTTGCCCTTTAAGAGTGATATTGTCAGTCAAACTGTTCTCTAATGTTTCTATATTCGTAGAACGACTTCTGTAGCATCTCATTTGAAGTCTGCCTCTCTTGAGGCATCCCTTGAAGATATGTAAACAGATAATAACCACCAAACAACAGGTCTCAAGAATACAGGGGTAGGTGCAGCAGTTCAAACATAAATTCATGCGATTGTTCATTCCAATGTTAGTAAGCGCGGCACCCACTTCGAAAGTGAGTTTCTCATAAAAAACTCTTATACGGATTTTGCTGTCTTTAGGGTATCAGCTATCCCCATACAACTTCACTTTTCGATTATCGAAAAATTTTTTGCTCTCTCTCTCTCTGCGTCTTTTAGGCGTCCATTATGTTCAATATCATCCGTGTCCGCCAATAACTGACAATTCCTTAATGTCAACGGATGCGAGTTTCCATAACACTCTTCAAGCGTACGCTCAGTTTATATGGTATTTTTCCCGTCACCGAAGAGCAAGACGTTTCAGTTACATACGAAGCACGAGTTTTTTACTAATTTTGGAAATCACAAATGTCTTGTCACGAAAACGATTGAAAATATGACTTTTTTTCTTAGACAAATCATTATGTGTTCGTCCCGGTAATTATTGACCGATGTATTACGTATCTCCCTCGGAAAGAAGTCAAAGTGTATTCCGTTAAATTTATAGAAGGTGAGCCTGAAACTCCCAAGCATGCGTTTATTAGGAAACAAGAACGTTATTGTCGGGTCAAGGCCGACTATTAGATATTCGATTCCATTTCATCGAGCGATCAAAACGCACTCTGATAACCTTCTTGCCAAAAACTTTATTATTATTGTTCATCTTTTTTTTGCCATAAAATTCTAAAAGTTACTTTTTACCGCCATACAAAGGGCTTAGTAGTCCGAAAAATAGATCTACATAGTCCAAAGTATGTTCCAGTTAATTCCTATATCATATTACTTTCATAGATCAATTCTCATAAAAAAAAATATTAGAAAGGAGACCTTTTAAGCAAATGAAGTCTTAATTTACGTCAGGCCCCTTATGAAGATTGAATTGCATGACATAGACTATCATGATCCAAATTTGAGAGAATTCGCTTTTATGTCAAGCTATGGAGCTATTAGGGAGCAATTCTTAAGGTGAAATTTTGACAATTAGACCGTCCTTCCATATAAACGATTACGGTTATATAAGCAGAAGTTCAAAGCGTCTTCCCATCTGGTCCAAAATTTTTCATATCAATCCAATAAGCCGAGATGTGATTAATCAATGATTTATGCAGTTTTTTTCATACAAACAACTTTTCCAAAACAAGGCGTTGCATGGCGAGTGCTCGTTAGAACGAGAAACAAAGAAATCTATTTTCAGTCGGATTTCGTCCCTGTGCTAAAACATATCGTAGTAACGAATTTCATCGAAATATCTTAAAAATTGCCACCTATGGGCTGAACAAAACAATACCTGGGCAGACATTAGGCGGACAGACGGATAGACATGCTTTGATCACTTACGAAAATGCTTCTGAATCGATCGGTCTAATAAACTTAAGCCCTGCATACACCTGCACAAACTTAATATATCCCGCACCCTGTACGCCACAAGTGATGTTAGGTATAAGCGTAGAAGAAAGAATCAAACAATTAAAAATTTATACAAAAATTTTACTTATGAATAATCCACAAACTAGATTAACGGGATTTACTCTTTATGCTAAACTAAAATTAACGCTGGGATCATTTAACAAATTCTCGAAAAACCAAGCGAATTTGATGACATATATATATATTATATGTATAGTGAATATATAGGCAGGGAAGGTGCCCTACATTCATTCGTTCAAGAGATGCAACCTGCAAAATATGCTCATCATTTTTTATGTATAACTTTTAGGCATAGTTCCGTCTCCTTCTCTCATTGCCGCGTACTACAAGGCCATGCATTTAAAATTCGCGCCGAGATGAATCCGATGAAGATAATTAAAGTAAATTAAAAAAGAATCTTTTTTTTTGCAAATTTTTTCGAGATTTTCTTCACATCATCCGTCGTGCGTGTAACTACGCACTTCGCTTTTTACTTCCTTTGTTAGCAGTGCTTAAGAGGAAGAGCCCCAGGCTTGTGAATCATTCATTTATAAGGATGGCTCCGTTAGTCGCTTGAGGCTTCAATAAAAATTTGTAAGTTTATTCTCAAAATACCGTTAACTCATCTCGTGCTTGAACGTTCACTTTTAGCTTCAACGGAACTATAGATTAACTATATAGTCAGCGTGTACAAGAGTACGTGAACTTTCTCAATCCATTATTAGTATTTGGATGTAGCACTCGATAAATTTGGTCAATATATAAAGCTGACTGTAACGCGATTTAGTTACGTCTGTATAAGGGTCTGTCCTTAGGTGGTCTGTTTTTCTCATTTTTTATACCAATCACCGAAGGGTTAGGGTGGCTGCAGACATCCCGCAAACGGTATGTATTCTTGATCAACATCAAATTCTAAATCGATTTAAGCATGTCCGTCTGTCCATTTCTCCGTCTGTTTGATGTCTGTTTGAAACATTCCCCTAGCTGCAGACATGAAGCCGTCGACTACAAATTCGGCAAAAAAATTGAAAGTTCTTGTACGCCGGTAGGACACGCCTACAGTGTTATGTAAACTGAGAACATTCCTGCTTTTCAAAAGGAATAAAGAGTTGGTTTTTGCTCATTACTCATAAACAACAGCAAATAAATCTTGAAAATTTTGAGCGCATATTCTATGGGTGATGCTGTAGTACCTGGACAAATATGGCAAAAACTTACGACGCCCGCCCACTATTGTAGTACATCAAAATTTAATTTTTTTTTTTGCAATACCCCCATAACGAGCACAAACAACCTTCAAAAACCGTTTCACATGCACCTAAATATGTCCGTTTATTCATCTGTCCGTCTGTCTGTCTCCCCCGTTATCGAAAATGAAGATATCGCTTAAAAATTTTCAAAACAATTTCAAAATTACTTCGACCGTTTGAAAGGACACGTGTACCACAAAAATTGTGTTCCGTTTTCTTTCTTTTTTTTTTTTTGTTGTTCATAAACTACAACGCATACAGCATATAGATTTCTCTACTCTTATTGTAAAAATTCCAAAAATCGGCCTCGTCCATCCAATATTATAGAGTATGCAAATTTAGCCCCTTTACTTTTTTTAGTCTATTTTAGGATAACGCCCGAATACGCTGGTCTGCCTATGTATTCTCCATAAGTTTAAAGATCTAACCGTGTAAGCACGTTTTTCCCTGTAAGTCCATCTATGAATTAATGGACTTTTTTATCTTATAAAAGGTGGAATTGAACCTTTTCCCTGGGTATGTCTCAAATGTTTTCAAGGTGTGCTAGGCCTGCGCCTGCCTGCGCCGTGTTAACGTTTTCACGTTTGGAAGCAAAGGCACGGTTCGGACATCCGCCGACTTTTAATATATATACACAAAATCGTTCTATTATGCTCACTGAAATCCGCTCACTAAATAATTCTATAAAAATAATAAGTGAATTAACTAAGACTCGTCCTAAGATTTGTATACAGTTTGTATACTTACGATTACCTTATATCTACTGAAGACACGAATTCAGTGGAAAGGGCAGAGTAACAGTATGTCGAAAAATGAATCCTATGAACAATGTTTGCTGCCACAGTATCCATCGCCGTATGCCGAGAAAGGAATCTCATAAGATTGTCGAATATGTAAAATGTTTCTTTCCGAATAAAGCATTGAAAGGTTTTTAAACCGGCGCAGGTATAGAAGCGTCTACATTTAATTTCAAGAGGATCGGTCAACAAAATGACGCTCGACGATAACACAATAGTTCTAAAGAGAGTGGAATAGTGAAAAAGAGGAAGGCTGACGCCTCCTACTATAACATATTTGCCGAATCATTCCTCCGAGTGAATTAGATTGGACAGTGGAATTGTCCTTTAGTTGCGGCTGTGGATCTTATTGTAAAGCTGTCGAGTAGAACGTTAACTTTATGCTTAGAAAAACAACTTGAGAGACTGACTGACCGACTCAAGTTAGTTCGTTCGATGTTTGTCCAAATAATTCTATTTTCTGTTTAAGTTACAGTTAGTTTGATGAAATTTCGATGATAGGTGTTAGCTCTAGCACGGGCCCCAATTGAAAATCACATTCTCGTCATGCTACCTACTATTTGGTGTTTATTTAGAAAGCACGTTTTCATATGGAAATAAGAACAAAATTTTCTTTTTATGGTCTCAGATTAATAAATCGTTTGGTAAATGCGCGATGCTAAATTTGGAAAACATTTATCCATGTTTGAGGTCTTCATGACAGCAAGCCACTTTTAACAAAGACAGTCTTATGATCGGTCTAGCTCGACCATAACGTTTTAATTTGCAGTGGAATACATTCTCTTAATTGATTTTAACAATATATATATATATATATATAAGTATGTGATATATATAGTTTTATACTTATATATATATACACATATATATTCGGCGTATTCGGTGGTTTTCATATATATGTTTGGAGTTATATTTGAAGATCTTCCTTACGATTTTCTATTTATTGTTGTAAGGCTTACTGTTGGCAAAAATGAAACACGAGGCCGCGGTAAAGTGTGTACGTTCTTACTTGAAGGGAACGCATTTAACTAATACATTTGTTTTCATATGGTCTTCTAAAAATCTAATGCAAAAATGGCTCTGATCAGTTCTCGGAAAAGCTTAGAATGAACAAAATATTCAACTAATTTTATATTTTGCATTCAGTACCCAATTTGCAATTGGGAATATCGTACTCCAACAATCATTGAATCAAGGCCCGATAGCTAACGTATTACAGACCGGAAATCGTAAAAAATCACCCTTGATGTTGATGTGGATAACAACTATGAGCAGCCGTCTCTCTCTCTCTCTCTCTCTCTCTTTCTCTCTCTCTCTCTCTCTGTCTATCTGTCTATCTGTCTCTCTTGCTCTTTCGATGCACAATGACAGTTGATCTCATGTGCGCGGATAGCATCAGAGCAGCCGAAATCTATATAGAAATCGTAAATTCTATGTTGCCGATTTTCGCATAATGCTTATACCCTACGTAACTTGTGGTGCAGGGTATATTGGGTTTATGCGGACGTAACAAACACGCGGAAGTGCTTAAGATAGACCTATCATTCATTACATAGATCGATCCAAATAATAAACCCTGTCTGTCCGTCTATCTGTCTACGTGTCCATCTTATGGTCAGTCAATGAAAAGGTATGTTCAAGCTATGGGTCGCAATATTTTAGATATTTTGATAATGACCTTTTTTGACCCATGAACCAATGTTCGGATCGATCTAAGGTTTCCAGCGCTCCACCAGAAAAATTGCAATTTTCAACAAAACTTGTTGTGTGATAATATTACGATATTCTAAATTGCTATGAAAAATTTAATTCGGATGAAGCAACTTTTTGAACCCCCTGCTAATACAACCGTTCATGCGAAAACGGAATCTTTATATGGTAAGAAGGTGTAATTATTAATATTTGATGAAAGTTGGTGCAAATTGGTTCAGAATAGTAAATTAGCAAAGAATTCAACTTTACCGAATTTGGATCACGTGGATCTATTTGTTAGATGCCACATAAACGTATAAGGATTCCTCCAATATGCGAGTTTTCATAAAAAGTAACGCTTTGCATGAATATAACGAGTGAATAACTGTATTAGGCGAAGCAGTGTAGGGTATCTAACGCTCGGCTATAATGGTCTTATTTTTTTTACTGTTTTTTTTTTGCTACTTTACGGAGATTTCTGGGCAAATCGAGTCAGCTTTAACTACCTATAGAAAATCGTAGCCATTTAAAAGTCAATCGCGTGGTAATGAATGTCTGTACACAGATACGAATGCACGTACATTCAAATTTCGCTAATGAATATGAAAGAAAAAAAGTTTCTTTTGTTTTTCTTATCGTCGAGCCGTTATTAGTTGAATCGCACGCAGTTGGTAAACACAGGCTGCTTAGTAGAGTAGTGAGTGATTTAATTTTAGTAATTACTTCTCTGAACTTAATATTCCTTCTTTTCCAATTTGTCGTTTATATACGCAATTTTGTTAAGCATCTGCACTGCAATCAGTTGAAATTCTTTACAGGAGAAATGTGTATGAGATGTAAAAAATAACTTTTAAAATAATAAATAAACAAAAAAGAGAAACAAAACTGTTTTCAAGTCTTACTGAAGAATTTTAATTTAATTTTTGTTTGTAAATTTCTTAAAAAATACATATATATATATATAGCATGTGCAACCTGTTTACACAGAAATTAATAAGAATTCTTTATTTACAAAAGGCATTCAAAGGTTTGTTTTATTTTCTTTAATTTTTGATTGAATTCTGTTTTCTTCCAAAGTTTCAATCAATTTTTCAACTGAGGAAAGTTTTCGCATATGCGAGCTTATATGAGAAGCTTTCGAAACTTTTATAAATATTTCATTCATATCTTTCTCGTGGTTGTTGTATATGCTAAATCAATTTACACGCATAACATTCATATACAGTTTAAAACCTTGACCTTGATCACCCTGCAATACGAAGTATCAAAACAAAACTTTTCAATGCTAAAACTTTCTTCTTCACTTATGTAATATTCTCTTTTTTAGGCAAATAAACTTAAACTTTTCTTTTTTACCGATTATAAGCCTTTACAACTTTCGTTATTCTTTTGATCACACACACATACGAGAAAATTTAAAGAAATTTGAAATTTCTTGCCTTTCTAACACAAACGAGGCTTTCGCGTGTTAGTGTTGCGGACAATCAGACATTCATATGTACCTCTCATAGTGTAAAATACACATACATACATAACAAAGTGTTGTGAATGCTAATAACAAAAAACTTTCTAGTGGACGTTTACATAATTTCATTTAATACAGACTTTCACATATACATTTATAGATGAAATACGAAAAATTATACCCTTACTCCGTACGAAAGCGTAGCTTTCACGACAATCCTTATATTGAATGAAATCCGAAAGAATTTATCTACGCGCTCCAAACTTTGTATAGCGCATTTTTACACCAAATTTCTACTATGGGTCAACTTTCATCATCAAATGTTAAAATTTAGAGCTTCTTGTCGAGGTTTAAAAAATTAGCCTATCAGATTAAAATTCTCAAATCAGTCTCATACGCCTAACTACTATTGAGTTAGCGACTTCTGTTGATATATTTTGAATATTAGAAGTTTTTTTCCACTTGTGCTCTTGCTTTTCTTCTCATACAACAACTACTTTTCAGAATAAGGTGTTATGTGAGGAGTGGTCGGAAAAGTGGATCGATCCCAAACATTTTCAATAGCGTCTATCCATGGGTGGAAGCACAACTGTGAACGTCAGTGTGGGTTAAAAACAAATGACATGGACAGGATTCAGACGGACAGACAAACAATCAAGTAATAAACACCGAATCTATCTCAAGCTCTTCTTGGTGTTACATACGCCCGCAGAAACTTAATATACTCTGTACCACAAGTTGTGTAGAATATAATTATTCTCTGTAAGGAATTTTGTCTTTCAGTCACATTCCTATCTACCAACTCCTTGAAGCGTTCTCCTCCCATTATACTCCTTACGTTACTTACGTAAACTTACCATTCGGAATAAATTGCGCAACCACAAATAACTTGAATAAATATAAAATAAAAGTTAACGAAATCCCTTTTAAAGCCCTTCAGCGATTGTAATCGAATCGGAAAACGGGAAAAATTAGTTTTTATCATTTGTATAATATTTTTGAAAGCACCTTTGCATGTGCAGCGCTATTTTACAAATTTAGCTAATGCAGGGATATAAGCAAGCGGATGCACCAGCGTCCAGAAGTATTCCTTCTATACGTTTAATACCTCCACGCAGAGTTCTATTCAATGCTTTCGACCATAATTCACACATGTTCGTAGGGCTTACACACACTCTAACACACACTAACATGCCGCACATAAACCAATCAATGTGCGCGTTTCAGGGTTTGTTTAGCTCTGTTGCTCACTTGCTCCCTACCATAACGTCTGTTTGCATCAGATGCCTTTAACCAGCACATAACAATCTTGCTCCGAAAATATTGCACGCGAAATGTTCCATCTTATCCATCCTACAATGTCTCCAAAACTTTGGATATAGATAACTCGGACACTGGCATTTGTACGAGATAAGCTTCCGTTCAATTCCGTTCCATTCAATGCATGTCAAAGTGTAATAACAAGCATCCATTGTATGTTATTATTTTTTAGACCCTACAACGCTTGTGCTACAAGTTTATATTAAGCTTATTCGAATGTATATATAACACGCAGGAAGACTTGAGATAGACGCAACTTTTATTCGCTTCCCTTTTGAATCAGTCTAAGCGTGTCTCCTCCTATGCAATCTATGGGTCACAAATTTTTAGTTTATTTCGATGAAATTGGGCCTCGTCATGACGAACACTGTGGCATATGTCCCAGATCGGATTAACTGTTTTATTTCGAGAGGAAAATGCGTTCATTTTGACAAAGTCAGAAAGTGATTTGTGTGTTTTGTGCAAAGCTATTTAACCTTAAGGGCGATTAACGCTCTGCTGCTTTGCGAAATGCATTGGATGAAGAACTTCAAGGTTGCGTAGACAGAAAAAAATGGATAGCAAAAACTGAAAAGAACTTCTTGTCCGGTTAAGAATAGGTTAACAAGCAATTTCAGTCCAATGCAAGAGCTGACGCCTGCTTACAGTTGTTAAGTTTACTATGAAAGGCAAGATTATCTTCATCAAATTATTTCGGGGGACGAAAAATGGATGCCGCACGACAATCCTAAATGAAGTAAAGTTCGGAACATCCATCCACAAGCCTTGCAAGGCCGAATATTCATGCCCACAGATGACTTGAGCCCCGCATATTGACACTCATCTCGTTATACTTTATATTCTTTAGCGTGCACTAAACGACAACTTGTCAACAGGCGAAACTTGCAGCTTACAAGAACCAATATCCAAGTTACCTACACGTGAAAATATGAAAAAATTGAACGCATCATTTACATTCTATGAAGCAATCAATTTCAAACGATAATGTAGTGTTCTTGTATTTACCTCACAATTGCTAAAGTTGCGCCCTAAAGCATGCTATGAAGTTCATTTTATTTTTATCAAACAAAAATATTTGAGTTACGGTGTCAGGTTTTTGCTTTAATTGTATTGCTCACAAGCCCTTGCGCAATCTGCTCTCTTACTGTCATTGCAAACGATCGCAAAAAATTTGTACCGAATGCTGGATTTATACCAATCGTTAGCATACGATTTTTTATTTATTTAGTTTTTTCGTTAGTTACAATAACAAACTTGCTTTAAAGAAAGACGTGCAAAGGAAATGCTCATATTTGTTGCAATTAATGCACACACGAAGGCTGCGCAATCACAATTCCAAGATGATGGGAAAAGTGACAAAAGTGAATAATAACTTCCGATAGTTTAGTAAAAGCTTATTGTAATAGGACCGGTATAACTAACAAATGTTTGGACCGAATTAAACGTGGAATTACGATCAAGTTTATCATGGATCGGTTAACAAGTATATCGGACATATGATATTTATCGCCTGTTCGTGGGCATAATATGTGTGTGTGCCTATAAAACGTTTTTATAAAACCGACATTTATTTCAATTTAGGAAGCTTTGTGTTCTTTCGTTTCTTTTATACCCTAATCTGATCTGTCCGTTTGTAAGTCTGTCCGTCTTGTATTCAACCTATGGGTTGCTATTTTTTGCGATATTTTGATGAATTTGATGGTGGTGCACCTACATAATATGGGGCGGACTATTCTCTCGGCCATTTTTCATATAACGGCTTATTTTGAAGAGAAGTCATATGAATAATTGTAGGGTTGGCTGCGGTCCAAGATTTTCTATGCAAATTTCCTCTGGCTTATTTCGTGGCAAGTTGGGCCATGTGATATCGGGACTTTTACGCAAAATTTATCTAGAAAGTTAACATTTGACACCTACATCCGACTTTAGTAGTTATTGGCATAAGACCTTGTATAAATATCCGATAGATTCATGGCAATGGTCAGTGCAAAAGTGATCTTTAACGGCGTACTGGCGCTTACAATTATTGGAAAAGGGCTTTCAACATTTATTCTGCGCCGAATATTGGATTGACTTTCCCGTGCCGTGAATTCATTTTGTTAAAACGCTTACAAGCGCCCAGCTAGAGAAGCTTTCAAGATTACATATAATATGCATGTTCTTGATCTACATCGAATTCTGAATTGACTTAGATATGTTTACCAGTCCATCTGCCCCTGTGGCTATCGATGTCTTCGTCTGAGATCGTAGGCTTGAAATTTGAGAAAAACCAAAGCCCTACAGGTAGAAGGCCATGCCTGCATTAAGATGCAAGGCGTGAGCACCACCGTTTTCAAAAGGGGAAGAAGATTAATTACTTCTTGACAGTACAACAGCAACAAAAATAAATATTTTTATAACTATTCTGTGAGGGTCGTTTTCATTCACAAGATTTGCCTACAGTCGAAAGTAATGTCCCTCTGGTTGTTCCTAAAGAAACATGTTTTGCATTACTCGGTAGATGGATTTTATTTCCTTTCATTCCATATTATGTTTTATTCTGCTGTTGCCGCTCTTTGTCTTACAGGTGTCCTTCGCAAATCAAATCGGCCTTGAAGGACTAACATTAAGCTTGCGTTCGTTTACATGTTTTTAGCGATTTTCAAAACGTTCCCGCCGTTAAGATTGGATTTGCGATAAATTGTACTCTATTACTTTGCGTCACATTGTAAGGAGTTGCTTTGAGAGTTTCAAAGATCGTGGGTAATCGCTTTGAAAACATAAAGGCAAGGATCCACTGTAAATATTTAAAGCACTATCAGAAAGTGTACATTGTGCTAACTGAAAAGTTCGCAAATCTTTGACACAAACCCTGCACATAAATACATATGACGCGACATGACGTAAATACGAGAAACGTTGTTCAATGTTGCTCTCGGAACCTCAAAGAGAAAGTTCTTTTTTGCATTACATTGCAAGTCGATTTCATTTATCAGGATTTCAACTAACAGGAGCCGCGCATTATATTGCGAGTCATTTTACTTGAGTCCGGTCATATCAACTTATAAAACCACATATTGGAAGATTTAATGGACTTAATGAAATCGGCTTTATCTGTCAGTGTTTTTCGAGATCCCGAAAGAAAAAACAGCAAAAAGGTGCACTCGGACCGATAGTTCGAGACAGAACGTTGTTAGTATGTAAAAGAGAAGGGTAGAAATTGATTTTCCGGCATCAAAATGTTGGTTAGATGAGCGAAAGACCGATTGCGTGGCTCTCTGCCAGCGCACGTCTTATATTTTTCAGATGACCGGCTTTTGGGAGCCTTGATTTTTTCGTAGTCATCTGAAGATACCTTGATCCCAAGGATAGTTAACACAAGATATGAATCGTTTCTCTTTTTACCCATATACTACACTTTAAAAAAATACATACTATTATTCTAAACGAAATAGTAGTAAGAAAAGTATTAAAAACAAAAAAATTAAACGAAAGCATGCGACTGAACCTAGAATGATATCACCATAAAGGTAGCAATGAAGTGCGATTCTAAGAAAATAAAAAATCAACTTTTTTTTTTTTTTCTTTAAAACAAGTGTGTAGCGACAAGTGAATAACGATATCTTTTATAACATAATTCTCTCTTTTATTATTACATTGTTTATAATTTTTTTAATACTCTTTTTAAATTATTTTTCTCTTTGCAGTTTTTTCTTTTTTTTTTGCCTTCATTTCTATGGTGCCAGGATAATTAACAGTAACATGTAAGTTTTGCTCTTCTTATTATTACTCCACGTAAGTATAGGTTAAGTAGAATATAAATGAAAACCATTTTATTGCTAATAACCGTCTAAACGAGAGCTTATGTTAAAGTCTTGTCTAACTTTGTCATAACTCCTTTTACATATTCAAATTTATTACCAATCAATGAGTTTCTTAAACGATGACAATTGCGCTTAGCATACAAAACTATAACATAAATATTTTATATACAATTATGTTTTAATACCCATCACCGAAGGATGGAGGGTGTATTCATTTTGTCAAAACGCTTGCAACATCCAGAAGGAAGGTTCAAGGAACCCACAAGTTAATTATATTCGTGATCAGGATCAACTTGTGAGTCGATTTCAATATGTCCATCTGTTTGTCTGTCCGTCTGTCAATGCTAATTGGGAGATCAAACGAGAAGCGCATGTTCCATTAGCATGTCGAAGTCTTTCCATCGTCGTTTAATAAAATCTAATGACAACCTAGCTTTACGCACCACTGATTTCATCTGCAGATTGAACGTCAGTTTCCTAACAAAAACTCAATGCAGATTATTAAACGACACCGTCGAGTCCAAAACCTCATCGTTTACTTTATGATGGAAAGATATGATGTTAACAGTAAATGCACGAAAAAGCCGATCGGGGACGTGTTGGTACTGGATCTGCACGTGGTTTTGACAAACATCTGAGAAATAGTTTTTCAGAGAATATTCGCCTACATTTTCAGACTTTTTCGCCTTTTACTAATCAATTGAGATACTCAGCTTTTGTAAGCCGATTTTCAGACCTGATCTGACCACCACTGACAGCATATATACGCCCTCATCTTTTTTTTTTTTTTTGCCTTTTATCTCAACTTTTGCGATCGTTCGGGTAACAAATTCAGAGGCGGACTGATTGTGAATAATTTACATGAATTCCGAATTTTTTAAGAATCAAGTATATGGTCTATACGTGCATATACAGTATATATAGCATACAGACAAAATCACAATATTCCCATTCACCGGTAACGAGTGCAGTGGCAATTAACTGTTTAAGTTGATGGCCATGCATTACAGACTTAATCTCTATAACTTCATTACAACCGTTATAGTGTTGTTCCCGATAGTTCGAAAACGAAATAGCTAAGGAACTCTTACGAGACTTAGTGGCGCAAATTACAAAAAATTATAAATGATTTGAATGAGTTCTACCATCGCTTCTTCTTACGGAACTGATCCATCGTCGTTGGTTTGTTTTGTGATTGTGTCATGACATTCTCATTTAAATTTCTTTCTCAAAGCCCATCCATTACGAAACTTCAGTTCACTATCAGTTAAGAATGAATGAATGAATGAATGCCGAGCGTAGACAAACAAATTCAAAGCACTTCATAACTTTTCGACGCGAATAAGCTGCGTAAGTGAGTTGCACTTGTTTTCGAAACGAGTCATCCCCGTGCTATATTCTCGGTGTTGCTTGAGAAATTTTTGCTGTAAGAAATGAAATTATCGAAAACGTAGCTGGGTGAGAAACTCTACATAAAAAAAAAAAAAAAAAAAAAAAAAAAAAAAAAAAAAAAAAGCATTTTTTTTTTTTAAGGTTTCAAAATTTGCCGTT
>CCAG010000407.1:0-13293 GCA_001077435.1 Glossina morsitans morsitans | reverse complement strand
GTGTACATATGTATATATAAAAAAAAATATATATATATATATATATATATTAGAAAAAAATAATTGTGATAAGACAGATAGGAAGAAGTTTGGTGAAAACATTTTGATCATTTGCTTAAAATCCAATTTTGTATATATCGTGGCATTTATATCAGTTTTTAATCTCGTCGACATTAAAATCGCAGAATTTTCTGCTTAATAATAATAATCACCTACAGACATAAACGCGCACATACGCACACAACTTACGCATACAACTATTAAGACGTACAAATTGCAATAAAATCGTGAAACGATAAGGAAACCGAGAAAGAGGGAATTTTTTCTACATTTAAGAATTCCGAAAAGGAAAAGTAAAAATATCAACAAAACGACGTCAAAATACAAGACATGGCAGCTCATGAGAGACCTTCGCGGGCTGGTGAAATTTTTTTATTGGCAAAAAATCTTCAAGAAATTAAGTAAGTCCTTCGAAATCTCTCTCTCTCTCTACTCATTTAAAGCTTGCATAAATTTTTGCTTCCCTAAGAAATGCAATAACATTACAATAATCATTATAAAGAGAAAAACAGGGGGAGGAAAATAAATGAAAAGAACGACAAGCAATGAATATCAGATAAACAAATGGTTTTGTTTAAGCGATTCTATGATGTGAAGCATGCGGGGCATAAGGGGCGTACTAGGCTAGATCGATTGAAATTATTTCTGAACTAGTGTTCGAACATCGATAGTTAGATATTCTCAGAACTTATCTGCCCATAATATCAGATCTTTAATGCACTTTGTGAAACTTTAAGAACTTTCCTGGATATGTGATGAAAGGATGATAACTTAAAGGGAATTTTGAATACTTAATGCATATGTTTTCGCCTATTGATAACATTTGCAGGCGTTTAATTAGATCAATTCAACTCACTTTGCTACCCATTTCACTTTTTGAAAGAAGGTCTCTTCACGCAGTTGATCTAAGCCGCCTATGTATTAAAGGTAAACTTTTGCAAGTTTTTGTAAATCGTAAGAGGTTTCTTCTAAAACTCGCTCACGGAATCGAATACGCGCAGTCAGCATTTAAACCAGTAAGAAAATTATGTTCGATCGTAACCGGAATCTTTTATACCCATCGCCGTGATTCTAAAAAAATGGAGCCGAGTTTTTCTATTTTTAGAATAGAAGTGGAAATTTATATAGTGTATGTGTTGTGCATTATGAGTAAGAAGACGCAACAGAAAAAACAGAAAACAAAAATTCACAGTTTACAGTTCTTGTTACATAAACGTGTGGGCGTTGTAGGCGTGTTCTTTAAAAATTTTGCATTTTTGCGAGCGGGAATGATTACCACAGATAGCACACGGTTGCGCGGGCGGACAGGTGGACATGCTTAAGTGCATTCCGAGATTGAAACTGATCAACAATTTACATGCGCGTTATGAAGGTTTGAAAAACAATTAAATTTAGTTACAATATAAAGTATAGTATAGTATCGCCCATGGAATATTTTACGTAGTACTGTAGGCGTGTCCTTCGACAAAGTTGGCCAAAGAACTTCTTATGCTTCTGCCAAATTTGAGGTCGATAGGGATTTCACAACAAACATTACACGGACGGACAGACGGAAATGCTCGAATCAATTCAGAATTTGATTCTGATCAAGAGTGTATATCTTTTGCGGGGTCCCTGAAGCTTCCTTCTGAAATGAGTAAGCTCCTCATCCTTCGATGATGGATAGAAAATGAACAACTGAACGTATCAAAGTAAATTGTATGTTATTTTGAAGCGTAGATGCCGCAGCTATGTTATGAACAGAACAGCGTTCAAAGGTTTAGCACGACTTTGAACACACTGACAGACACGATGACTCCAATTATTAATCACTTTGTCCAGGCGACAGCCTGTCGTGTAGTCGCCGCCGAATGTTTCAAAGCTTGTGGTTTGCCAGCATAGTCTTAAGCTTTGCAGTAGGCCCGAAGGAGAAATTCGTAGATGTTAAATTACACGACGACAGCAGCCTGAATAAAGAAACGGTTATTGTGACTTAATTGTCAGGTGAACAAGCATGAATGAGTATGCACAACCGACATGCCGCTTGGGCAAAATTCCTTAACGATTTCCAAACATTCCGAAATCGCGAATCGCGAATCGCGAATCGCTCAATGATGAAATTGCAAATTGTAGGCAATATGTTTATACCTGGAAGCACACAACAATGCAAATTTGAGCCTGAGCGACTTTTCAAGATATGGGCTTATATGGGAGTCGAAAGTGGTCGAAAAAGATGTTAGATCCGAACCATTGGCTTTTAATGTTTGTCCTTGGGCCAAATCATGTCGATGCACCAATTTTCCTCAAAACATCACGAAAATGTATATAAGTTGAATATGGGTTGAACACAAGAAAGCAAGGCGGATCGGCAAACTATAATGAAAGGTGAGGTATACATCCGCATAAACTTAATTTATCCCGATACCACAAGAGCTGTGGAGTACAATTAGAGAAAGTATTTTACAAGTTTTACATAATTGTGTTATAAAGTATTTGGCCTTAGGCATTAAGTTGATCTATCTGCTCTTTTCCGTCCGTCCAACACCTTATAACACTTGCAAGAGCGTAAAGAGAGATAAGCTTCGATAAACATTCTGATGGTTGGACTAATTATGCTTGCAAGCAGTTCGGGCAGGTGGGTATATATCACAATTGCTAAAAAACAGGAAAGTAAAAAGATATTGACATGTACTCTGATCCAAAAAAGAACCAGAATTAAGTGAAATAGTTTGCGATTAACTTCTACTGGATCTTTTGCGTCATTTGTGGTACTTTTTGATCGAAAGGCATACGTTTTAGTCTTTTCCAGAGTTTGTGGAAATTGTATTTTTCCTTATTGTCTGGGAGTGTGTCGGAATCGGAATTTCGGGGCAATAAATAAAACATCAATATATGCGATGACAGCAACTTGTGCATTTTGCTTTCATTTGACTGAGCAAACGCCCTTAATAAGCAATACGTTTGAATGCGCTTCCATTTACATCCTATCTGTGTTTAAGCATCCAAGGTTTTAAACATAAAAAAGTTTTCAAATATTTCATAATTTAATGCAATATTTATAAGGACTTGTTGATCTTAGTACTGTGGAAGGAAGCTATGACTCATTTTAGATATCAAAATAAGAAAAAGTTCTTCGCATTCTTAAGCGGCAATACATTGACGAGCGACAGCGATCACAGTTACGCTTCAATCTTAGTTTACCGTAACTGTGTCAATGATTCATCTTTGATTTCCTATAAATTAACAAAAATCGCTCTCGTTTAATTGGCTTCAAGAGAACAATATATTTATAATTCATTTTCATACGTACGTATCTATAAGCTAACGTTTTAGTATCACACGTAGACTCCCAGGCTTAATTTCTAAGAAAATGAATAGAATCTTAGCCGTGCGAATTAAATGCTCCTCTGTAAACCAACAAATTAAGCTTAAACGATTTGCCAGAAAGCAAAGATGATGCATCATCGATATCATGATTTTAATTTGTAACCAAAATATATTCAAAGAATTATACAGAAAATAATAATAATAACCCTTCACGGTATTCTATTGATCTTTACGCGTTCCTCGTCACACGATCTAAACTATAACTGAGTAGCGTATGCTCTCTGAAGTGTGCATCAAAGTACTGAAAGTGGTGTTTTCTTAGTTTAAAAACGCATATAGCCTTCTTTTTTTTTTCATACCACTACCACTACATAAGTCTGTTCTGATTCTTTTACTTCATTTGGGATTATCGTACGATATCTACTCTGGCCAAGTCCATCACGAAACGCAACGATTTCTTAAGGTGCACACACTACGTCTATGGCCGGTTCATTCATCAGCTTTCTTCAATTAAAAGGAAAAACTTACCCCTATAAGAACCAAAGATCCAAATATGTTATATATGCGACTGTTTTGGTAGATTTTCTTTAACTGACCTTGAACTTGACACTTCAGAAACAAGAAAACAATCAAAATACATATCAACTTTGTATGTGAAAGTGGAAAGTGAAAAGCAAAAAAACATGATTCCCCGAAATTCAATCATAAATACTTTTCGGAGAATTGTTTTTCGCGAGAAAAACAAAAAAAAAAAATTAAGTAAAAAACAACACAAATCGAACAAGTGGCAAAAGTGGTGAAACGAAAATCAGCCGTAGGTGAGGAGCGAAACAACATCGGATGAACGCAAAGTGAAGCGAGGTCTTGGTCGATTTAGTCATGTCCGAGTATCTGTTTGCTCCATGCATTGAGAAAAGATCGATTTCGAACATTGGCAGGAAATCTTCTAGCATTGTAATCGTAATTTGATTGGAAACAAACCCAAGCAGACGTAAACAAACGGCTTAGCTATCATTTCTGATTCACGATATTACACGATCTCTCTATATGTTAATGAACTTGTTACTATTTTGTTTGTTTATTATTTTTAACTTTAAAACTATTAAAGTCGTTTTTCTCACGTTTTGAATATATTTGCAGTGAATCAGTTAAGCTTACGATTGATTAAAGTTATATTTGATATCTAAGCTGCTGCATAAAATTGCGAATAAAAATTTTTGTTTTCATTAATAATAGCATTCATTAAGTTGGCGCGTCGATAAGAAATCCCCATTGCGCTTGAAGAGAGCAATGCGCGCACTTTGCAAATATTGCTAAACTTTAAATAGAAAATATATGCAAAATAATTATATGCTCAAAAAAATGATTAGCTATAAGCGAAAAGTTCGCATCAATATCAATATCAATATCAATATCAATATCAATATCAATATCAATAATTGAGTTAAACCCTAAAAAAGAAAGGTACAAGAACGACAAATATAAACGTAAGACTTGATAACAAAAATGGTATGGTCTAGGTACATCTATGTATATATATATATATATATATATATATATATATATAATTATTTACTAATTTTAATAAGATAAATTGGTAGCATTTAATTATAATCAACTAAGTTGCAAGTGTTAGAATAGAGTGCAAATTCAAAGAATAATATGAGTATAATATGTAACTTAGTTAAGTGTAACTTAATTAAGGTAAGCATTTCTTAGCAATAAGCCGGATAATCGTTGCTAGTAGCAATAATGAAGGCACTTATTAGCAATTCACAATCCGGCGATCCAACTAACAAACTAACAATCTTTACCCTAACTAAGTGCATCCAACTAAGTGACAATGTTTCATATAAAGAAAATATCGAAAACGAAGCGAGAAAAGTAAACACTGGCAATATCAACAAGAAGGGGGAGGAGCAGTCGAGCATTTTAATTCAAAATTGAATTTTTTACTCCACGAAATGTCGCCAGCTATCACATCCGAAAAATTGATTATAATCTATAGTAATATTCTATTATTGTCTATTATTAAGAGTCTATACGTCATTGTAATCTGGTTGTTGTCATTTAGGTTCTGTTCTCTATTAAGTTTTGTTATCTGTCAAATCGCAAAAAACATCGACACGCAATGGAAAGTGGGTGAGTACAGTGAAAGTGGGAGTACAGGTTTGGGGCAGTACAGCTTTATGAAGCAACGGTTATGTATTCATCTCGCCGGAATATGAATATATCTATATATATATATATATATATCGTTTAATAAAAACGGAGAATAATATTGACCTGTCTGTTTATCGCCATATAATAAAAGAAGCGTCTATTCTCCAACTTTGAAAGACGACTTAGATAAGACGGTTGAAGTGGAACTACCGACTTTCATCCCAGGTCACGAAAAGCAAGATAGATCTAGCGTCTTTTACCAATATATGGATCTATAAATTCATATGATCCGCGCTTAATAACTGAAAGGACAGGTTGGCTTTATTAACGCAGGCTTGAACCAGTAAATTACCTGCAAAATACAGTTCATTTCAGGGTCGAGTATAAGTCCTAATTCGGTGCAATTCGATACACAATCCAATTTAAGGATATCGCGGTAATAATAGAAAGCAATGGGCGCTCTCCTCCCCTATGCAAAGTTAATTGTGTCCGTTTTTTAAAATTAAGCGACATGACACCGGACAAATAATTCAAAGATTTCTGGTTTCAGACACTTATGACCATCAAAAGTCACAGGATGATTATATCGTTAATAGATAAATTAAAAAGTAGAGGATTCAAATGTGCCCCCTAGGGAACACCCGATATGACTTGTATGACGTAAATAACGGGCGTTACTTAGATATGGATAGCTACTAACTGAGAGGAAAACAAATCAGCGCTAAACAATCTATGGAAAAGTAATTGTTGTCCACTCCGCCTTGGAAAGCCTTGGGAAGATCTATGCAAACCCCATCAGTTTGTTTATACTCAGAGAAGCTACTAGAAATATTGCAAGTAATTTCTGACAGATCCGCCACAATAAACCTGCCTTTAGTAAAACCATGTACTTACATACCTCATATAGTTTTCGAAGATATCATAACTTTTTTATCTCTTACTTCTTAAACTGGGATGATTTGGCCTGTCGGATTCCTCGGTATTATCAGTGTCGTTCAAGGGCGGCCATGGTTACATCTGATGCGTCCCATTGTAGCCACCCTCGCGCCCTTCTCTTTTTAACTGATTTTTTTTTTAGACGACCAATCATACAGGGAATGTCCCCCATTTCTATAACACGGTGACGCTCGGCAGCAAGTGAGAAAACAGAAAGAAATAGAGAGCTAAAGGCCGCAGCCTGATGGGCGTGTGTCCAATCAGCAATTGTTATGTCTTTGCCATGCTGACTGAACACTCGCTATAACCACGGACAAAGTAAACTCTAGCACATTTGACTGACATACCACTGACTCGACTCACCTACTCGGCTTCTCATGCGAATAATTGCGTTAAACTATAAAGAGTATCTCTCTCTCTCTAACTCGACTAACTCGACTCACTTTTCGACTCTTTTGCCTTCCGCAAATATTCTGCTTTCGCAAGCAAGTTACGATTAAATTCGTCGCGATCAATCTCGCGCTTGATTTTTTCACCAGTCAACAGGTAACCGCGGCATGACTGTGTACTTGATTTTTCTTCCCCATGCTTTAGAATTTAGTTTCGTCAAATGCGGCAGTTGTCTAACAATATTTATACCCTTATCATCTTCATATTTATATTTCACATGATATATATGTATGGCCTTATTAGGTTAAGTATCGGCTGAATTTTTGTTTTATCTGTAGCTGTGTTAAGTAGCAGTGAAATGAATTAAATTTAAGCTTAGCTTAGGTGTTAGATTATTAATTGTAAGATTTAATTAATAGTTTTGAACAATCATTGGTGATTGCCTAAGGACTGAATATATTTTAGTTTAATGGGTGTTCAGGAAACTGGCCTGCATTTCGTTCACATTATATTAAATGAGTGACAATATTAAATGCGATCACGAACACGTAAAGCAATTAAAGCGATAAAGCAAAAAATAACATCAGACGATTACAAGAGAAATTATAATACATAATATATATATATCGATATATAGATCTTCTTTCATGCATACGTCATCTAAATGTAATTGACAGTCTGTTGCATATATTTTGATCGGCAATTTTTGATCGGATTGGTGAAAATGATAAAGTAATGCGAAGTACGTATGTACTCAATGGATACCAGCTCTCTCTACGTAAAAGAACAATTTTCCAGTTGGTATTATTCGGTTATGCAGTGTGCACAGGCGCTAATCATGGAACTCTCAAAACTGCATTTTCGACATTCATAACCTTTGTTGTTTGATTTGAAGAAATCTGTTGTCGAAGTCCATCAAACACTTTTGGAAGCCTATATTGATGCTGCTCTATCATATACCAATTGTCGATTCTGGTTTTAGTGGTGATTTTGATGTCAATGGCAAAGAACGCTCTAGACGGGAAGAAGGATCGAATTGGATCGAATATTGGGCGAAAACCAAGTTCCAATTGCCGCAAATCTCTTGAACAGGCATGGCGCCTTGTGATTACCGCTTGTTCAGATCAGTGCACCATGCTGGCATTCGGTTTCGAAATCGTGTATAAGTGCGAAAATGGGTTAATTATTGGACCGCTGCCAAACCAATATCCCTCTTTCGACACGGTACCGTCACATCGACAGAAAACTGAGAATAACTTATAGAAAATGATGTCAATTATTTTGATCAACTTTCCTCAATAAATGCTCTTTTCAAGTGAAAATATAATGAAAATTCAACCAACCAACCAACCAACCAACCGACTCTTGATGTTTTATGTCTTTAAACACAACAAAAAACAAAAAAACCTCTAGGGTATGTTCAATGTATCCCGTCTTTAATGAAAAGCTATGCAGATAACTTTTCTACTCAAGGGTTCTTTTATTCGCGCTTATGTTCCTAACCACTGCTGCACTTTCTGTTTTTCCTTCTAATACTAAAATATTCCGAATAAGTGACGGAACGAATTTTATGATCTCGAATCGCATTAGACTCTTCTCCTCTTGAGACTCTGAGCAAGGGCAACGGTGTATACCAACTATCCTGGCGTAGTTCAAGGCGGTAAGGCTTGAGAAAAGTCACCGCAACTTCCGTGGAAGTCCTGGTTGATAATTCCATCTTTTTGCTCCGTAAATGATACATAAATTCTATTTTTAATTCTCATTTTTCTAATCAAATTTTCGTACAATGTTTGCTATCCGTATCTGTATTCGATTTTTTTAAAATTACCTCCATACCGTACGTTATATGTTATTATAATCATAATATACATACATGTGAAGAATTGCCATCATTGCAAAAGGACGTTTATTCTCACAGTCCTTTAACGCGTTCACACTAATAAAACAGTAATTTTTTCAAGTTTATATATAAAAAAAATATATATATATGTATATGAAAAGATTTATTAATGAGACACCTTCGTCTCATTTAAGAGCGAAGTTTCGTTGGAGTTCTCGCAGAATATTCATTTTTTCTCTAGCCTCTCTCTCTTACCACTACAGGCCATAATTTTGCACTTGGACCAATTTTTTCGGAATTTAGTCAACACTGATTTTTACCCAATAGAAACGTTATACTCGGGCATGGTCGATCATTACGTATCCTATTAAACTTTATCCAATCATATTTTTCCTTTATTTTTTCGATCATAACGAGAGACGGTTTAAAATGTTACCTTAACCGATTCTAATTTTTAACATGAACGTAGTATGCCGAGATATTGTTATCTAGCGATTTTTGTCGAAAAAAGGTAAAAATTGTATTTTTTTTTCACTTAAAAACGAAACGTTGTATGGGGAGCGGTCGCAAATGTGATCCGACCCAAGCCATTTACAATAGGAAGAATCCTTGGGACAGAACAGATCAGAATACCATATTTCGTTAAAATGCCTTAAAGATCCCAAGAAAACTTGTGGTTTGAACACAAAAACACACTGACACACGTCGGAAGAACAAATGGACAGACGGACAAATTTAAATTAATGAAAAAAACTGATTTTGAAAAGATCAGCGTAATAAAAGGCAGATTAACTTGAAAACTTTCCGGGTGTTACACACATTCGCATCAAACTTTTATATCCATAACCACAAACGCTGTAGGGTATACAAATAAGACCGAAAGGGCATCGAAAATTGAATTTTTTTTTGTTTTTGTTTAACTACCTCAAGATCGGGTATAGTGTGGACATATTTTAATTCATCGAAAGCTGATTTTGTAGTTGCAATTAAAGTTTCAAAGGAGCTGGCGGCGGGTTAAGTTCGAAAACCACACGCTTTTCGGAAAAAAGGTGATTAAAGTTTCAAGTTTGAATTTCAAAGCGATTTGAATTTACTTTTCCGTTTTGAATGCTCCGATTGCATGAAATATTTTCATCCTCACTAGTCTTTATTTCTCTCAAGTTATGCGCACACAACAGTCAATATAGCTGTGATACGGGTGCACGCGTTTTTGCGAAAATATCGGACAATTGGATCGTTTCAAGTTTTGGTCGAACTCTCTCTTCCGCATAGGTATCCTTTCATATCAGATTTGCACACTCTTTGGAAAGTCCTTGAATCAATAACACTTAAGAAGGTTGTATTCGGCTGTGTCCGCACGTTGTATACGCGCCTACCACCGTTCAGTTTGTGATGCCAATATCAGCTCCATTCTACCGCAAGGATGATAAAAACGAATTTTAAGGTTTAATGTCCTATACCATATATGATGAGCGTCGTCGTCTGTTGGTACTGCAGCTTCCTTTTGGATTTTGGGACTTGCTTGCGCTGCTATGGGTATAACGATTCATAAAAAATCCAGGATTCTTAACATATTCGTCACGTTCTTGCACGTTTTATGTCGTAAAAGCTAAAAATCTTGAATTTCTTCCTTTTAAGAAACTAATGCTATTCGCTAATATTCATTTAATAATTTAAGGCTTAGGATATATTGCTTATGTACATATATCCTTCAATGGTTAGCGTGACTTTTTTTATTTATTTCATTATTTGTACTTTAATTAAGTCCTTGCTTATCGAAGTCCGCCTCCTACGTATTTGCTGAATAAGTTGTAGGTAGTCTTTTCAAGGAGTTTAGCTTCATCAATATTATGGATTATTAACATGTACTTTAAAGATAGCAGACAGTACACCTAAACATTTCGATAACACATAAAAAATTTGCTATTTGCTCTTCATAAGGTCAAGGGTGATTTTCACTAACGACTAATTTAATGTACACAGAAGTTTATTTTGATTTTTGGATTAATTCATTATCGCATACATATATATATATATATAAGTAAATGTTGCAATTAAAATGCTACTACCAATACACTACTTTTTATAAGCAAGTTGATGATAAAGTTGAAAGCGTCGTGTTATACCAACCGTCTGTCACAGTTTGAAGTCATAGCATATATATATATACATCAGATATCGCAAAATATATATAATTTTTGAACAAGAGTGGAAAGCCGCGCCAAATCCATATTGTGCCTCGGTCAATACGTATACGTAGGTCCGTGTGTTCGTCCAATTACCAAATGGTTTTTTGCTCGTGTGTCCGCCCGGTCATACGTTTATCTCGTCATCTGCATTTGCCAGGCCATCCATGACATATATGCTCCTCCATGCATTTAGTTCTCTCTTCATCGTTTGTCTTTTGTGTCTGTATGTTTTTTCATCTTTGCATTTTTATTCTTGGTTTGTATGTCTATACTTCTGTCCGTATGTCTGGGCATTCGCCTACACCTGTACTTATTAGCCTAATAGAAGATTTTGAAGGAAGAAAATATGTTTAATTATTTGCTTAGAGCGGAGGTTATTAAGTTTTAATCTCGTATAATAAACGCTTTTTGCTTTCGTAACATTGGCTTTGCTTTGTACACACGCTAGGATTTTAGTTATGCTTGAGTGTTTTATTTTGTTTTTTTTTTTTTGTTTTTTTTCTGCAAGCAAGTTTCGGGTTAAATGATGTGTTGCTTCAGCGACAGGCATGAGGATATCCGTAGTTGATTGAAATTTTCCGAAAAATCATAATAATTCAAAAGACCTTAAAAATGAGCGCGTCAGCTAAACGAGCCAGGAAAAGCATCGTTGAATCCAAGCTAAGTCCTTGCTAGAGATGCGTAATGTAATTAATGTCTTAGAATTCATCAAAAGTAAGAAGATGTCATTATCGTTGGGCGTAATGGATAAAATCTTCCGCGAATATCGAATTGTAATGAAGTTGTTTTTCGTTTCTCTTATGAATCTACAATCATTTTATGGATTATATACAAAATAGATATTGTGTACGTTATTACATATGTAAATATATATATTGTATATGTTTTTGTATATACATATACATATATATATAGAAATATACTTTGTATGTAAGATTTGTACCCACCGTTAAGGGATTATGGTATATTTAATTCATCATTCCATTTGTACCGTCTACGTGCGAAGATATATAATCAGCGTAAAACTGAGACGACTCAAATATGCTTCTCTGTCCGTCCGTCCGCTGTGTCGCTTCGATGGTAAGCTGAAAGAGTTAAGATTTGAACTGAACTGTGCTGATATTGGGGATATATATGCAATATAATTATTTAATAGCTACATGTTGAGAACGAATATATTATAGTGATCCGACTACGAAAACGCCTATGAGAGCGGAAAAACTGAAAAAAAAGCAAAAAACAATATTATTGAGAACTGAGTAAGTTACATATTATAGATTTTGTTGCAAACGTTGTCCAAGACTGCAAGAAGACTGCGGTGTAAACGACGCTCTTCGAATGTAATCAGCTGACGAAAAGAGTGATGAAACGCTTTTGGGCGGAATAAAATTTTCCCAATGGAGTTAAATATTTCTTTCTTCGAAATTACTTTAAAATGCGAACGTACGTAATAGAGAAAGAAAAATTATAAAAAAAAAAGCCTGGTCTTGGACTAGACGTCTCTTTTGATATTAATTTCAGTTTAGGACTTTTACGTTAATATTAATGGCATTTTAAAAGCGATGGCGACTATTTCAACTTTATATAGGGTATGTAATTGCTGACTTAATTACACGTCTATTCGAAACTGCACTATACACGCGCTCGTATGCTATTTATTAAGTTTTCATTCATTCATTTGCATTTTTTGTATTTTTGCAACATTTCTTCATTTCATCGATTTGATTTGAGTTGTGAGAATGGATGAGTATAGTTAAAAAAAAAAAAAAAACAAATAAATAAAAAAAAATAAATAAAAAAAAAAAAATGTTTGCGGCTGTCTCGTAGGTGCATATACGCATGATAGCAAGGTGGAATAACATATATATGTTTATTAATGTATTTATACACGTACTTACAAAAAAGCATACATACATTCGATTGTTAGTAACTCCAACTTGGGGTTCTTTGACAACTTTAGTTTTAGTCTGACGATCGGTAGTGCAATGTGTGTTTTTGAAAACAAGTTAAAGGAGAGCTTCCGTAAGCAATCTGCAAAAAGAAAAAGATAGTGTTTAACAGAAAACAAAAAGAACGATTCCATAAATGTTTGTGAAAATTAAAATTTTGATTTCATTCGCTAATAAGAATATAGTCACTTAACCCTACAAAATTCTTCAAAAAGCAATTCATGAAGAATTCATATAAGAAAAATTTCAAAACAAAAAAAAAAAAACGCATTCTGCTCCCAAATGCATGCATACAAGAGCAATGAGCTCTTTAGTTACAACAACTAGCTCGTAATCGATAGGTAGCTATTTAGGAAAAAAAAAAAAAAAAAAAAAAAAGGAAAAGAAGAAAACAATTTAATAATATTTCGGTTATTTGTGTAATGTGGTTTTCGTATCTGTGATGTGTTCTCTCTTTTCT
>CCAG010000402.1:0-23644 GCA_001077435.1 Glossina morsitans morsitans | reverse complement strand
CCATATGCTGTTATCCCTTTTAGGATTAATTCGCATCGAGCTTCGCTATACAAAAAGTTAGTTACTTTTCCCCTTTTTGTCAATTCTGTTTAATGTTTCCTAAACACAACATGTATGTAGAAGTCTGTAAAGACGAGGAATGTTTTATTAAAAATCGCCAAAAATTTATTTTTAGTACGTTTTCCATATAAGAAAACAATCTAAGGAAAATGTATTTTAATATTTTATTTTTCGTTTTTATTTATTTTTCTTCTTCTTCTTCTTCATCGTTCTCCTAGATAAACAACAAGAATTCGACTTGCCGTCAATGCGGGTCGAAGAGAATGTTGAACATAGCGCAATGCCAATACCTCAGCAACGTAGTCGTTCGCCGCGTGGCCCTCCCATGTCTCAAATTTCTGGCGTTAAAAGACCATTATCGCACACAAACTCATTCACTGGTGAACGTTTGCCCACCTATGGCGTTGAAACGCCACACGAAGCCGCGTTGGGTCAACATTTGGCCGAATTGGATACATGGGGTATTGATATCTTTAAAATTGGCGATTTAAGTAAAAATCGCCCACTCACCTGTGTAGCCTATACAATATTTCAGGTTCGTTATGGTATCTCTTCATATTTACATAAAAAAATAAAGAAAATAAAAAAAAAAAAATAAAAAAAACGAATAATCAATAAAAATAAAAATGCATCTATTTTGGCTTTCGATTTACAGAGTAGAGAATTACTGACCAGTCTTATGATACCACCGAAAAATTTTCTTAATTTTATGACTACTCTGGAGGACCATTATGTTAAAGACAATCCGTTTCATAATTCATTGCATGCGGCCGATGTGACACAAAGCACAAATGTGCTGTTAAATACTCCCGCTTTAGAAGGTGTCTTTACACCGCTGGAAGTGGGCGGTGCTTTATTTGCAGCCTGTATACACGATGTTGATCATCCTGGTTTAACTAATCAATTTTTAGTTAATTCAAGTAAGTGTTCATATGTCTTTGAAAAAAACCCAAAAAAAAAAACAAATTTATGAATTTTCACTAAATTTTCTCCGAAGGTTCCGAATTAGCCTTAATGTATAATGACGAATCTGTATTGGAAAATCATCATTTAGCGGTTGCCTTTAAACTATTGCAAAATCAAGGATGTGATATATTTTGTAATATGCAAAAGTAAGTCAATAATCGCTCGCCGGTTACATTGAGATGGCCCTTCATTCTAATCAATTACATATTGGATCGCTTCGTCCACTCAATTTTTTTGGGCAAATGCTTACTATTAACCTTCGCTCATTCACTCACACCTTCAAAGTTCCTCTTCTAAAGCAATCAACTGTTTGCCATGCAGCTAAGCAACTGATGGAGCGGTTAGAGCAAACTATATAACTTTCTTTTCATCATTGAAGTAAAAATCAATTTTTAGGAAAATGTTATTTCAAGGACTTCTTTTCAAAGGACGAAAGTTTCATTATATAATTAATGCATGTTATTCTTGACTAGCAATATTGTTTAGTTTAGAAAATAGGGTATATTACTATAATATTTATTATTATTATACCCTACACCACTTCGGGTACAAAGTTATGTTAAGTTTGTTCGAATGTATGCAACACCCCAAACGTGAACCCACGTTTTTGTTTTGCTAACCAAAAACTACTTCTGAATCGATCTAAGGCTGTCTGGCCGTCTATTCGTCTGATGTCTGCCCATATCAGTTTGTCAGTGTTCAATCTACACGAATTCAAAGTCAATTTCTGAATCGATCTAAGCTTGTCTGTCCGTCTTGGTTTTTTTGTCCAATCTACAGCCTGCAATTTTAATGATATTTTGATGAAATTTGGCACCCTGGCGTGTTTTGAACCAAGGACGAGTGCTATTAAAAATTCTTTGAATCGCACATTTATTTCAACCACTTCCCATATAACGCCCTATTAGGAAAACTCGTTAGATGAATAACTTTAGGATATTTAATAGTGGACCGTTGTAGTGTTTACTTATTTTTTTCTTTCAATTACTCGAACAAAAAGAAAAATTTTTGTATTTACATCCACTAACTGAAAAAGAGTAAAAAAAAAAAAAAAAAAAACTAAATTTCCATACTCCCTAATATTGCATGGACGTGGCTGATTTTTTCTATTTTTGTACAATAAAATCGAAAATTTATACGGTATATGTGAAGCAGACTTTGGTTACGTTTACCACACCCATTAATCGACAAATGGACAGACGGACTGACAAAAATTTCTAGAACTGAAACTGAAATTTCTTTCTGCGTGCTACAAACGTTCTCATAAAAGAAAGAAAGAATGAACGATATTTGATTGCAAAGTTAAGGATACAATCCCTCGGTATATTAACCATCCAATGTATTATACCTATTGTACAAAGTTTGACATCATTTGACATCAACGTACAAACTAGAAAGTTTACATACTTAAATGGCGTTGCCCGATAATAACGGGCCGATGAAATGTGGGTTCGTTTCAACTGATTTTCGAAAAAAATTAGAAGTCAAGGTTTTTTCTTTTCGAGATCGTAATCATAGATGAAGTTATATAATGGTAAATATCTACGAATGCATTGACATTCTTGATCAAAAATATATTATATAGACTTTATATGGAATTTCTGGTATATAGTTGTATGTGTTGCAAACATCTTGCGAATCTAATACAAATTTTGCGATGAGTATGCAAAATGATGTCTTATATATAAATCATCATATTTGGATTTCAAAAAGGAATAAGAAATTAATTTCATATTCTCCGATGGGCCAGTACATCATTCATTCATTATAAGACTTTGTTACTTGATTTTGGTTTTTTGATAAAATACATTTTACAATTTCCAGGAAACAACGTCAAACATTAAGAAAAATGGTTATTGATATTGTATTATCAACTGATATGTCCAAACACATGAGTCTTTTAGCCGATTTGAAAACTATGGTAGAAACTAAGAAGGTAGCCGGTTCTGGTGTATTATTGCTGGACAATTATACAGATCGCATACAGGTATTTACTTAATATTATTATTGTTATTATTATTGTCATTAAGCACCGATAATATAATGTAAAATTTCAATTTTCCAATATCATTTTTGAAAAGGTTCTTGAGAATCTAGTCCACTGTGCCGATTTAAGTAATCCGACGAAACCCTTGTCCCTCTATAAACGCTGGGTCGGTCTCTTAATGGAGGAATTCTTTTTGCAAGGTGATAAAGAACGTGAATCGGGCATGGATATTAGTCCCATGTGTGATCGTCATAATGCCACAATCGAAAAATCGCAGGTCGGCTTTATCGATTATATTGTGCATCCGCTATGGGAAACTTGGGCCGATTTGGTACATCCAGACGCTCAAGATATTTTAGATACGCTTGAAGAGAATAGAGACTATTATCAAAGTATGATACCGCCATCACCACCACCATCAGCCACAGAAGAGCAAACAACGGGAGCAGACGATAAAATACGTTTTCAAGTGAGTAAAGTAGAAAATAATAAAACTGAATGAAAGAAAAAAAAAAAAACAAAAAGTTTCGTAGTTCAGAAAACGTTTCTATTAATTCGTTGTATTCAATATAAAAAACAAGTAAAAAACTGTAGTGGGCCACGGTCCACCATTAAATACATTACACCACCTTGCAGTTATTAACAGTTGTAACCAGTTTCCACAATAAGGCGTTATGTTAGTAGTCCGATCACAACTCTTTTCAATAGCGTTTGTTCTTGGGCCAAAAGACGTCATTATACCAAATCTCAGCAAAATATCTCAAAACTCAGACCTATAAGTTGAACACAAGAAAGCAAGACCGATGGACAGACGGAAGGACGAACAAATTTAGATCGTTTCAGAAAGTTACTCTGAATCGGCCGGTATAATAAAAGATGGTTGTATCTCCAGCCAGCCTAGATGCAACGTACATCCGCACAAAGTTAAAATGCCGTTATATCACATATGGTGCAGGATATTAAAACCCATAAACTAAACAGAACTGTATAATAATTCTCCTGATAATTTTCATCTTCTTTCTCGAAAAAGATATAAGACTAAGACATTAAGATAAACAGAGAAGCGTTTCTTTAAAGTCTCATAACCGAATTTTTATTAACATTCAAGTAAGAGATTTCGTGTGAAATGATTTTATTAGAAATGTTAGACGAGCAATGAATCGATTTGCTTGATAATGCAACGCAAGTGTGAAGGGAAAACTCGAGGAAGAATGTGAAAGTCAAAGACGCACTATTAAATCTAGTCGCAGATAATTTTTACAAAAAAAAAATTCGTTATGTAATTTCAACAAATAAATAAACAATGCAAACGATATGAAATCATTATAAGACAAATTGAAAATTGTGTTAAAATTTATAAATCATTTTTCTTAAAGGTAACTCTCGAAGAGTCAGATCAAGAAAACTTGGCAGAATTAGAAGAAGGTGATGAAACTGCCGGTGAAAGAGGTGATGACAATATGACAACAACGGTTGAAAGTAAACCATCGGGGAGTCAAAATCAATCTCATAACGTTGGAATGTGACGGAGAGTCGTGGGATTGTATCGCAAATTAACGGAAAAAGCGCAAAACTTTTTGCTTATACGTTAGTGACTTTAAAACTAAAAACTTACAAAAAAAAAACCAAAAAAAAAAAACAAAAAAAAAATACAAAAAATGAAAAAAAAAAATAAGAAAAAAATTGAACAAAAATAACAAAAAAAAAAAAAATCAATAAATAAATAAAATAAAAGAATGTCCCCGCTTTCCCCATATACATACACCGACATACATACATACATACATACATACATACATACATACATACATACACAGACACACACAGATTGAAACAAAACCACAAACCCAAGTCCCGAATTATTACAAACAAAAAAAAAAAAAAACCAAGAATAAAATTTTCATAGAATATAAACTTGTTTAATCCATAAACGTATTGATATAAACATAACTACCGAGAAGTTAAAAAACATTTCAAGACAATGCTAAAAGTTTCTAGCATATACCCGCATACCGAAAGAACGAAAGCAAAATCGCGCTACTGACTTTTTCAAATCCTTCCTAAAAAAAACAAAGAAAGAAAAAAAAAAAGAGTTTACTTAATCAAATATATCTGACAACACTGGAAAATATATATATACATATATATATATATATATACATATATCTATATATATGTATATATATTAATTTTGTTAAAGACAAACGCATACAACAGCAGCAACAACAACAACAACAACAACAACAAAAACAACACAATTGTTTAGGGAAAAAATTTGAAGAAAATATTTTTCAACAAAAAAAAGAAAAATGAACATTAGTCGAGGAGAAAAGAGAAAATATTAAGTAACCAACCATAGCAGCTTTTACTTTCGTTGTTTTATTTACATATGTATATATATATAATGTATATATATATATATATAATAATAATAGAATATAGCAGCATGTTTTTTATCATTTAATTTTATTCAAAAAGTTTTATAATTATTTTAATCAATTTGAACTCACATCACGTATGAATGAAATTTTTTTAACGATTTTATAAAACAAAAAACAAGCAAAAACAAAACAATTTCTGACTTTATTACTCGACGTATTTTTATGGAAAACAAAACAAAAAAACAAAAAGCAAAAAACAAAAAACAAACACAATGCAGTTAGTTATTGGTGAAAAAGATTTTCAAACAACACCTTATTGTAATAAAGAAGAAGATTTAAAGTAAACGAAAATGGGAAAAGATAAAGTTATTAAAAATGATCGATTTATTATTATTCATAATTTTTATATATTTATTTGTTAACCAAAAATTCTTTTAAGAATTTAATAAGAAAATAACAAAAAAAAACAAAAAACAAAAGAAAGATGTTTTTATTTAATTTTTTAAATTAAGAATTTAAGCAAAACAACAAAAACACAATAACAAAAAACAAAAACAAAAGCAAATGTAAGCAAAAGAAATCGTTTGATAACCGAACCAGACGTAAATTTTTGTATTCTTGTTATCATAAATACGGCGCATATAACGAAAAACGGAAAATTGTTATACAAAAATAATTCATCGGTTTTTGAAATTGATAAAAGTAATAATGGCAATAGACAGCGAGGGTTAACTTTTCTATTTTTTTTTTTTTTTTTTCTTTTTTGAAATAAATGAAATAATTGATTGGTTTTCTTATTTCTTTTCTTCTCTCTCTTCTTTCCAACGACCATTAATTACATCCTGTCTCTGTAGGTATTTATTAAAATTTCAAAAATATAATTTTCAATTTGATAACTCTGCTTGACTATCGTATTACGAAAGTTTTACGAATTTTTTTGTGCGAATTATTCATAAACTATTCGAATCGCCTATAAGACAGACATTTTAACCTTAGTCCTTGAAATTTTTATATTCAGTGCTTACACTATACGCTTCGACATGTTAATTATTCATTTATGTATCTCATGGATCATCGTATTTTTTTTTTTGCTTTTTTTGTTTTCCTTATCATAAGCGAACCTCATTTACTCTTGAACTTTGTTGCATGTTTCGTGAAATTTCTTCAAAAATGTATTCGTAACGCGAGATATCACGCCTTCAAGATTAAAATAGGATTCTGAAATTTTTGCAAACATTTCATGTCACAGCAAGTTCAAATTTATTTTAATATAAAAAAGGAAAAAAAAAAAACGTTAAGTTTTGTATTAAACGTAATTTAAAAAAGCATATATAAATAATAATAATAATTATAATCAATAGATGTTGAGATTCACAAAACAATTTTAATTTAATTGCATTGCGTATAACAATTTTTCGTTTCATAAGAACACAAAATATATATGTGCGTGTATGCATGTGAAAAAAAAAAAAAATAATAAATAAATAAATAAATAAATTAATAATTAACAACTTTTTTTGAACTCGAATTTAAAAGCAAGAAAAACACTGTTTATAATTTTTAAAAATATTTATATTTTTACTCCCTCTTCTTCTTCTATTTCTCTTGTGTGCTACTTTTATACATTTAAATTAAATTTACATATTTTTAACTTAAATTTAAACAAACAAACAAACAAACAAACAAAATGTATATAGTTTCTCTAAATATTTATGAAGCAACTACAGAAACAAATGTTTTAAAATGTTAAGGAAGTATTTCTTTTTTTTGAAATAAGAAAAGCAAAAATACAAAAAAAAAAAACAAAAAAAAAAAAAAACAAATACAAAAACAGAACATGGAAAACCCAAAACTGAGAAAACGAATTTTTGTATAATGTAAGAGAACAAAACAAGATTTCAAATTATTGCTCGACTTTTTCAAAATTTTAGAAAAATCCCCAAGATGCAAGTGAGTGCGAAGGATCGAAAACGATTGGGCGTTAAAAAATTGTAAAATAATTTCTAAATTGTTGAAATCAAATAAGAAGTTCCCCTTGACTTGCCGCAAACCGTTAAGATTTCTTCCGTATCATTTCCCCCAAGTCTGTCCGTCTTATATGCGATTACACATATAGTCCGCTTAATTTTTTTGCAAAATTGATAAAAATACAAAATTTCAAAATATTGTTAACAATACTTTATAAATTATGCTGTGAATCAAAATCTATCGAAAATTTCATACACACACGTATACTCGGATCGCCCTATTTACAAACACACAATTGAGAAAATATTCGCGGATTTCTTAAAATAAAGAGGGAGGAGATCGACAAAGCTCTCTCTCTCTCTCTTTCTTCCTTTCTTTGTCTCTCTCTCTTTCTTTCTTTTACTGTCTCTCCTTGTCTAAGTAGTACTTCTAATTATGTATTACGGAATGATTGTTTCTACTTAAGTCAGAGAAGATTAAGTATTTGTAAAAGGTCTGATTGTTTAGAAATTTTCGAAATTTTCGAAATTTTTTAATTGCACACTTCTTTGGGTTACAATTATTTTATTAATCACTCTCTTGTTTCTTAAGCATTCTGCATTAAACGTTATTTAATTTTTATTAAATGAATATTTCCTTCAGTTGCGCTCCCGTTTTCAAGAACATTTTCTTCTTACGTTTTAAATATAAAAACCATATATAAAAAAAAACAAAACTAAATAAAAAAATAAAACTCATAAAATCGTTTTGTAACAAATTTTCAACAAAGCAGCACAAATTCTTAAAAAAATGAAAGAGAGAGGAGTTTTTTAATTTAAAATTTTTATAAAAAATTTATTTTTCAAAGAATTTTAATCACTTGACTCAAGAAGAATGAAAATTAAAGCGAGAAAGAGATGTTTTAATTAAAATGACAAATTATGGCCAAATATTGTATTATAATAATCATGCATTATATAATAATTAAAAACAAAAAAAGTGTATTTTTCAAATTTTATTTCTACTTTTCTTTTTTTATTTTTATTTTCTTTATTTTGCACTTTAATTTATTGTATAATAATTTGTTTATTCTTTTTATTAAAATGCAAATTAGTTTTCTTTATTTTTTTTTTTTTTTCTTTAAATTTAAACTATTTTAAATATTTTAGTTATTAATTTCTTAAACAGAGGGCAGGATCCCGCTCTATTATAATTATAGAAAAGTAATAATAATATTAATAATAATAATAATAATAATAATAATAATAATAATAATAATAATACAAAAGGAAGAAATAAATTATTAAAGAAAAGTAAATACATTTTGCTTAGAATATATATTATATTAACAAAACAAAAAATAAAAATAAAATAATAATAATAAAAGTAATATACAAAATATTTGTATTTAGTGGAGAAAAGCAAATTTAAGAAAGACAGCCTTGATGGTTGCAAAAACAACAACAACAATATATCATTTAACTAGAAAACTAATACTTTAGCGTTAAAGAAAAAAATTTAAATAAATAAATCATTAAATAAATAAACCAACATTTATTATTAATAAAAAAACACACAGAGAAAAACAAACACCCAAACAAAATGAACTAATTACATTGAAAATGTGTATAAGTTATTAATATTTTAATCTCTACATAAAATGAAATACTTAAACATCTAAAACAAAACAAAACAAAACAAAACAAAATATCCTTTAAACTTTGAGTGAAAATAAAAAATGAATGTTGATATGAAAAATTCAAAAATAACTATTTTTCTCTCTTGTATTTATATATGACTACAACACGTATATACACGGACACACATACACACCCACACACACACACACACATACAAACACACATGCCCACACACATATATTTATATATACATGCATATGTGTATATATATATATATACATACACATGCATATGTATATGTATATATATATATATATATATGTAAATAAATTTATATAAAAAAAAATAAAGAAAAACAGACAAACAATAAGAATACAAAACAAGAACTTTACTGCAGCTATACACATATATATTTATATATATATATATATATATGTATATATATATATATATATATATATATATTTATAATTCAATAAATTTCTACAAATAATTTATTAAACAAACCATTAAATGTATAAATGTATTTATTACAAAAGTTATCTCTTAAATTAAAACAGAAAAAAGAGAAACAAAAAAAAAAAATAATAAAATAATAATTTGGAACAAAAAGGTCTCGTAACTCTTTATATTAAAATTAAGATACACACACACAGATAACCGAAAAACTTTTCGTTTTTACGGCACACAGGCTAAAATCCATTCTCATCGAAAATAATCATTCTGTGCTTTATTCCGCGCACGTAACGATTATTAGAGAAATTCCTAATCTCTGTGTGATTCATTAATGGCGTAGGCATGTGTGAAAATGTTAAGTAAACGAGATTAAATTCCCCAAAAGTAAATATATTTTACTTAATTAATAAACTTTTTATTTGAATTCTTTCAAAATGTCTTTGCATCCAAGGTTAAGTGATTTGGCAAACATTTCAAAGCCATTTTCAGTCATTTTTTCTTAAAAAAAACTTTACTTATATAGCAGCATTGTACGCCTCTGATCGCCTATCACGAATTCATAAACTGAGTTTTGAATAGAGTTATAAGTCATCCGAAGGCAAACGAACTCAAGGAAGCAGCTACTATTGTAAGGGATTTAAATCATCTATGGATCTCCAATATTGTGGGAAAACTTTTGCAAATAGAATTCACTTTATTTATCTCTAATCAGTTATAGTTAACATCTGTGTACACTACATATTCTTCTCTTTTTTATATCTTTAACATAATAAAAATATTATAGCCACGGCTTACCCTTAAATACCCTACATCATTTCACTTCATACAGTTATTCAGGCAATGACTTTTCAAAATAAGGCTTTGTAAAAAAGAAGGAAGGGAAGCGATCACTAGCGTTCATCCTTGGACCAAAATATTGCAGTGTACTGCGTAATTTCAGCAAAATGTTTTAAAAATTACAAACTGCAAATCAAATACAAGTATACAGAACGGACAAAGAGACAGACAAGATTCGATTGATTCAGAATTACTTTCTGAGATAAGGAAAGACGGTTGTTGTATCTTATGTCCCTCTGATGTTGCATACATCACCACAAACCTAATATATCCTTATACAACATGTGGTGTAGGGTAAAAAGAAAAAGAAAAAATTCCATTCATATTTGCAGTAACTTTTTCAATACTGAATTTGCTGGAAGCTTTTCGCTCGAGTAAGAGACTAAAATTATTGACTTAGTTATACGCGAATAGCTTACTATATGTTCAATTATCGGCATTTTGCTTATAGGACCAAACTGTTTCGACATGTGTTATAACATGTGTTATAACATAGTACACGGATTACAAATCTAAAATATCTATCCATATATCATATCCATGTGTTTATGTGGTTTGGTATATGATTATGGTAATTAAAATTTCCTTTCTTATCCAATATCTTATGTCTTACTAGCGTCAACTTCACATCTTCATTGAGAATGTAAAGATGTTCAACGCAAATAATCATCCAATTCTCTGTTCTGCAGATTCTTATGGAAGTGCAATATAAGCCCCGTGGCACAAATGTAATCATTAATATCAAAATCAATATTGAAAATATCTTCAACTCCGCCACCGTTGAACTTGTGAGAAGTCACAAAATTCACCACATAAGCCATGAAATGAATTTTGAATAAATAAAATTTAGATCAGGAAGGGAATTATATATTCGGCTGAGTGGTCGAGTAGGCAAAGAGGCTCGACTCAATAGTCGTGGCTTCAAATCTCAAATGCGATAGAGTTTTGAATAAAGCCGATAGCCTTAGATGCTAATGAATGCTCTAAGATTTTATTCTCTGGCTAAATTAGAATAATAATAATAACAATAATAACAATAGCTTTCCATTGGATAGATAGTTCAATTGCTCGACAAATTTGAAGGTCTACAACACTGCTTGGGAAAGCCATCTATTCCTTCGTAACATATATACAAAACGATATCATAATACACATTTCGATATATACTTTGATAACCCAAGACTTGAAGCCAATTTAGCCGACTGGATTAGTTCGTGTGTCGCTTACTGTTCGATTGGCCACGAATACCAAAAATTTGAAATGTGTTAGAAAGTTGAAAACTGAAATCTCTCAAGCCGTACAGTTTTAGCGAGACCAAAATCGAAAATGGATGCGATTCGCCCTTAGCCACACCTATTTTGGACAAAACATAGCAGATGTAATTCACAATAGGTGTTAATATTCCATATTTATATTGAATATATATATATATATATATATATATATATACTTGTTGAGATCATTTCAAAAGTTTCATATGGAAACGTACGTGATATGTTCACAAAGAAGCCTACGATAGATAGAATAATTTATGAGAAATGTTTAATTAAAACTAAAGACATTTGCAAGACCTATGGAAAAAGTAGTCCTTATCTGGTCCAATCATCCAAATCTTATAGAATATTTCCAGACAATACTTGTGTAAGAAATTCTTGTACATTTTCACTTGTTGTTGTGGCTTTGTTTAATTCATAAAATCTATTGAATTATTCCATTTTTCAATGTTCAGTTTGGTTGTGATCGTTTACGATCTAAAACTAAGGGTAGTATAGGGTAGTATATCACTGAGAGTATATATATCGGTAAGAGTAGCCAACTAATAAGTTAGCGTTCGCGGGCTTAAATGTCAGTGCAGTTGATCGTAACTATAGAGTGTATTCAGTTGGTAGAGATTTAACCAGTAATCCACTAGATCTTTCCCTTACTTCACTTCCTTCGAATAAAGGACACCCTCTACGGGCCTGGTTATGTTAAAAAAAATAAATAAAAAAAAATTATATATTTCCTAGGAACTATCATAAGGCCACAGGCTTTCACAAGGCGAACATTTTAAAAACGAAATTTTTAACCACTACAACTACCACTACTACTACTACCAAAAAATGCTATAAAAGTAACCATATAGCTCGTTGGTGTCCTAGCAGACATTGAATGATTGAAAATCAACTTCAGCTGAATTACATTTACAGGCAAATTTGAGACACGAAATTATGCTCTTCTCTGTAATCGATAAAATTTTTTAAAATTTTATAAAAAATATTTCTTTTTTAATTTTTATTATTAATATTCTTTACGATTTTCTTTTGTCGCAAATTCTTCCAAAAGAATTTTATTATAATTTTTTTTTATAAGGGTAAAGGGCCTTAAGTCTTCTGCTTTTCGTTTCTTTCTGTGTCGTACCGTGTCGTACCGTTTCCCCAATAAAATTTGTTTTTTGAAAAGGAGAGCAACAAGAAGGTGGAAAGGGGGAAAAAAAAGCAAAGATAATAAGGTATAAGAATGAAGGGAAGGGCTCGTTTTCTAAAATTGAAAATTGTGCGATTGTAAATACAGCAGCGTGTCCTGCGCCATTTCATATATGTAAATATACATATGTACCAAGTCAAAGCATTTAGATCATTAAACAATAATAACTTCTTGTAGCCAATTTGAAGATGTGAGTCCATCAAATCGGCTTTTAACATCATTGAGTTCGCAAGAAACTTTTGTAACAGTAAAAAACAAAAAAAAGAAAATAAATAAATAAATAAATAATAAAAAAACAATCAATTCAAGCAGAATTGTATTCCACAATGCGATTCTTGCTCATGCAAAGGAGTTGTAACATATATACGAGTAAATGTTAACATTATTATCTTGTTATCTCGCCAATTTACATGAAGCATTACACACATACACATACACATACAGACACACACACACACGCATAGACTTAATTAATAATATAATTATGTGAAAAACAAAAAATATTTAGATTTTAAATGAATAGTTAAAGAGAACATAAAAGCATTGAAATATTCTCACATTCATATACATATTTATATGCATTAATTAAAATAAATGAAGAAGAATATAAACCGTGACGCTGGCGTTACACATCATTCCTTTTGTTCAATCTTTTACTTTTATTTATTTATTAATTTCTTTTTATTTTTCTTTTTTAAATTTTCGCTTCAGCGAAGATACACCGTACACCATATTAGCCGCACCTCAACTACGTCCGATTTTATTACATATATACCCATTACTCGGAACGATCCTCAAGTTAACGAAATCCTGAGAAATAAAATTCACAGACTGAAGTCTTAATGTGCGTCTAAGCATCTAAGGCTTCTCGGCTTCATTCAAAACTTCCCCGCACTTGAGTTTTGAACAACCCATTACTATTGAGTTGAGTTGTTAGTCGCGATAGTTTGTCTACTTGGCCACTCAGTCGAGCGAAAGAGTTTCAATGAATTTATGAAAAAATAAAAATTTCCCCCTTAATAACTTATGTCGGTATTCATGATCAGTTTATGGATCGATCACTGAGGATGATTCGGAATGAGCGCGAGTTTTTTATATTTATGAACTATGGGTGTTTAAAGAATTTGCAATTTGGTGCGATTTTTGTGAGATAAATACCACATCTGTGACAAGGAAATATATGCAAAACTTGCACAATTCCGGATTAATTTTCATCCAATTTTCTCGCATAAGGAATTTTTTGCGAAAAAGCCAAACCTAATATCGATAAAATGAGTTCAATTTTTTTGTAAAAAAATATCCCAAAATAATACAAAAAAAAAAAAAAATTTGTATGACTTGCTGTTATAAACTCTGTTAGGCGTTATGCAATGCACTATAATGCAACCGATTATTTCTTAGTATCGATCACTACTACGCCTGCTACTGTTATCAAACTGTGTTATGTTTTCCGTGATTAATTTTTACGCAAAATTCATTAATTGTCACTTCAATTCCCTTATACACTACCCAATGCCTTCAATTCTTAACCTATGGATTCAGGTTAATATGCACGTATGTATTTTCCTTTTTCGATGAAAGTTGAATTGAGTGAATTGCATCTAGATTTGCATCGTAATGTTATGAGAAAGTAGGTTTTTCATTACCGATCTCTTGCAAGTTGTTATTATATTCACTACCGAAGGATGGAAATTTATTGCTTTTTTTTTTTCATTTTTATCACACACCACATCACTTGTCGTCTAAGAGGAATGGATGCAAAATCCAGAAAGTCTTCAGATAGAGAAACGTTTTATCATACCGATTGATTCAAACGCACATTCTGAATCGATTTAAGCTTGTTGGTCCGTCTGTTCGTCTGTCCGTGCCTACAGCCTGTAAAATGCGTGATTTTTTTGATCAAATCCGGTGAAGGAAATTGAAAATGATTCGTTTTGGACTACTTTTCAATCACTTCCTATATGAGGGCGTTTTCTTGAACAGTCGTCTGTGGAATGGTGTAGATTATCTAATGGATCGGCCAGGCCCAACATGCCGATAGCGTTCTTACTTGTTTTATAAGCACATTTTTACTAACTTTTAATTGATCCGCCTCTCGATTCCATCTTTCCATAAATTAATTTCCTGATTTATTATATCAATAAATCCTAATAAAAAAAAAGATGCAGAAGAACTATTTCAAATTTCAATACTTGATGTTTGATGCAAACGTTTACAAACAAAAAGAGAAAAGAAAAAAAAGTGCAGTCGCTTACTGAGTGTGGCGATGGGTATTTAACGATCTTCACGAAGCTTATATAATCTTTTTTATTTATTTTAGTTCGTTTTTCAGTTTTTATTTAAAATTTTTTTGTTAACGTAAACGAAAGCAAGCGTACATCCTTAGGTAGTGATAATGAATTTGAATGTGGTTAAATGTTTAAATATACAAACAAAAAGTAAATTTTATTAACACCGAAAATAAAAAGAAAGCAAATAAATATTAAAAAAAAAAGCAGTTGTGAGCGGAAAACGCCTCTTCGTTTTTCTTCGATTTAATAACAAAAAAAAAAAAAAAACAAAAACAAAAATGAAAAAAGAGAAAATAAATAAAAATTAACAACAACAACAACAAACAAACAAAAAAAAGAGAAAAAGAAACATCGCCCATTCTATACATTAAATAAAAATAATAATAATTCTTTATATATAAATATATGTGTATATGTACAAGTAACTTGTTTAGTAACTTAAGTCCAAAATACTTGATACATTTACTGTGTATGCAACATAGAAGGATACCAAAACGGAAAGATGAAATATTAATAAAAGAATTTTAAAGACACACTATACCCGCAGCCGTAGAACAAGTGTAATCAATAATTTGAAATTAAGAAAAGAAAAAAAAAAAAAAAAGGAAAAAGAAAAAGAAAAAGAAAAACAAAAGACGCTTAATAAAGGTGGCGTGAAAAAAATTAACATACATTTGGCATAAAATTAAAAAGAAACTGAAAGCAAAGGAATAAAAAATAATAATGAAAAGCAAAAAAAAAACAAAAAAAAAACAGATTCACACATAAGAAAACTCTATAAGATACTGGCTTAGAGGCAGTAATGAAAAGCAAAGGTAAGTATTAGCTAATATCGAATAGGCTTTCCATTCCTCGTCGTACTTATAGTGAGTGTCGAGTCGATATAAGCTTTACGCTTACCGATCGGTCGCATACCCACTAGGCTGAGTTCGTTTCAATATCACTTTCCCGGTATTGACGTCTCTGTCTCTCTCTCTCTCTCTCTCTCTGACCATGTTACAAGTATAGGGGAGTCATAAAAAAAAACAAGTAAGAAACTTATATTCGACGGGGGCCGAATCTCGCATACCCGCCACTATGCTTTCTATGCACTCTACTCTCGAAGCCCTTTTATTTCATATCCATATCTTTGGTATTGTTAAGAAAAAATTAATCCACCAGGTCGTGGTGTCCACCATATTCATTTTAGGATTAACCCACTGTGCGGGCATGGACGATTTTTTCCATTTTCTCTTCCATAACTTTAATAATTGTCGAGTAACGAGCAAATTTGTGTTAAGAAAAACGAAGTTGCGTTCAGTTTATGCTCCACTGCCGGCTTCTGCTCTGACCAATTTGACCCATTCCCAATACTAACCTGCGTGCAAATACGTCTAATGTTTCTACCAAACTTGAAGTCGATATCTTCATTTTTGCGGTCAGGCGAGCGCCAACAACAAACACCACAGAGACACACACAGACGGACAGACATGGCTTAATGAATTCTAGAAAATATAGCGCTGATCAAGCATTTATATACCTTATAGGGTGTCTGAAGCTTCCTGTTGGGTGTTACATAGATAATGGAAAAAAATAAGATGAGTATGCTTTCAACCTTCAGTGATGGTATGTAACTAAAATGTTACACATACATACAATTTACCAAGAGTGAAGTGCAAATGAGTCTCTTTTGAATGTCTTTGTTTTTTTTTTTTTACCTTGAGTTATTCAGACAACCGCTTACACACATATTTAACAATTCCCTATATGAGGCTTTTCTTCAGAATCGATGTCCACTTGTAATTAAAAATTGACCGCTTGCAATGAATTTATTGAGGAAATGAATCGGTGTTCCAGTTCAGTTATGAACCGAAACCATTCACATAATGGAAAGAATGTATTGCATGCAGAGAGGATCATTGCTTCAATTAGTCCTTTACCTCAAAGAGAATGCTTAGTATTTCTTCTATATAAAAATCTCGTATGCGTAAAATTTTGTATAAAATTACGTAATTATATTAAATTCATAAAAAATATATCACATATCACTTGAATATTTCTCAAATTGCTTGGCAATTCGATATAAAGCTTCTTAGATTTACCCAAGAATGCTAAACACGTCTTACTTCGGGCTAAGACCCGGTTCTCAAATTTTCCTCTGTAGAGCTCGATGAAAACATCGACGGCCTACTAGATTTAGCTTTGGGAGGACGGTACGTTGGTAATTCGATATAAACCGGTTGATAATCCGGATCGTCGTCTTTCATATATGGCAATACAGTTGACACTGCGTTCGTATAATAAGTAACTTTATTCGACGATTCTCCAGCAGGCTCTGTTTCCTTATGATGTTGAAGAAATTTCGTATCTCTTTCTCTTGTCAATTTGAAAATGTTTTTCTGTTCTGCCGTTGCAACGGTTAATAAACTTTCCGATTTTTTCATTCTTTTGTCAGCGGGAATCTCGGAACTATTCTTTTTAAAGGTCTGCTCTTCGAAACGTGGTATATACCTGGCCTTCCTATTGTTCGATTTCAGATAATCTTCATCGTCGTTTTTATTGAAATTAAATCCAAATAATTTTGGCGCCTGCACTGATATCAGTGGTAAAAGTTTCTCTTTAGCGTAACGTTCAGCTTTTTCTAAAAGTTCACCTAATCGTAGTGGAAATAATTGTACAGTTATGGTGCCAGCAACTGCGTTAGTTGATTCAGATTTTTTTTGATTTACTATAGCAACCATTTGATTAATGCCCGAATTTGATGGTTCACTAGCGATGGCCGTGTCCTTTTTAATTTTAGGCGTTGTAGCTTTTAGCAGCGGTTCCATTATTTCTTCGGTTATCGGATAATCTTGCATATTACGTCCTCGATTAACAGCCAAGCGTTTCTCATTTAATACCGGTTCAAATATCTCCTCCTGTTCTAACGATAGACTCCGACTTGTTTCTGTCTCCTTATCCAATGAGTTGCCCTCTATAATCGGTTGCCACTGCAGATCACCACCGGATGATAATTCAAAACTTCGATTTTCTTTCAATTTCAAATGTAATTGTGGTAAGTGAACAGACTCTTGAGCGGAAGAGTCTGAAATGTTTGTCGACTCCTTGCTCGTCGAAATTCCGTACTCGTCCTGATTATCCAATTCACAATTGCCCGGTTGCAAAACCATACGCACTGGTGAGTTAGAAATTAAACTAATCGAAGGCCGGCACAGCGAGTGACTGCGACCGAAAGTGTCAGTTAACACTACTTTATCTATATCCCAATGATGTAAACCCTTCGACAGCCAGCCGCTGTATTGTTTGTAATTTAAGGTAAGAACAGTAGGAAACCCCAAGGCCGGATGAGGTACAATAATTTTGGAAATAATTTCAGCAGCGAAAAATTCCGAATCATCTTTCCTACGCAAACAACAACAAAAAACAACAATGACAATACCAGTCAAGTGTATCTGTAAATAGATGAAATGAGCAAAAAAAAAACTTACTCTGTTATTTTAAATGTTTCATTTAAACCAACATCTCCTTCGAGTGTAGCTTCCAGCCGTCCTATGGTACGTAACGGCAAATAACTGAAAGAGTTGTAGATTTGTAATAGAAACTGATGGGCGCAAAATGGTTCTTCATCTCGTGTAACTAAATACAATTGTCCTCGACCCGGTGAACGATCGGCATAGTAACCCATGTTACCGCAGCGTGGCACACCATCGTCTACATCCCTATCGTCATCATCATTTTGCGGGCACGAAAAACATAAACCCTTTAAAAAATCTTCATAAGTAGCGCAGGGGAATGCTGGGAACATGCAACGAGGTGCGACAGAATCTATAAAGAATTTATAGGCTCTTCGATGATTGCATAACGAACGACCCTCTTCTTGATTAGTCTGCTGCCCAGCTATTGCCGCAAGTTATAAAATTTCACTAAGGTCATCGAAGGATTTTTTCTGAATTCAAAGATCAACTTACGCCATATGAAATCGGTCACCGCACCCACAAACAAATTAGAGCAACCGGTTTGTGCTCGGCCACCATTTGGATAGAAATCTACATGACCCATAGCTTGCCATGAACCCAAACCGCCACGTATTAAATTCTCACCGTTCGAGTGTATAACGTCGACAAACTCTGCATCAGCACCGTCTAAACGTACACTGGGGTGTTGAGCCTCGAAAAGTGGGCCAGCTGGATCTAGGCCCGTTATTCGAGCTAAACCGGATAATTCGCTACCAGCAAAGCCTGATACGTGAGCACCCAAACTAAAACCTATAATATGAGTGCGTGATAATTTTAATCCTTTATGCTCTTTCAGATTATTGATTAACATTGCTAACTGCTTGCCCACTAAGCGGGTGTTTGTAGCTGCCCGAACGTAATTTGGCAAATTGGCGCCATTCTCCCAATCCACGCAAATAACAATGCAATCTTCCTAAAGAAGCGAGAAAATATATGAAATTTAAAATCGAAAAAAAAAAAAAATAAATAAATAAAAAATAAATAAATAAATAATTAAATAAATTGCTACTTACCACCGCCATTAAGGCCGTTTTCATCTCATAAACCCATTCGTGAGAACAAGCGGAACCGAAGCCATGAACAATCACGCGAACAGACATTTCATCAAAGCCAACGAGATCATCCAAAGACATCGAGACTTTCTTCAAAACGTCTAAGGTTGAAAGAGGAGTTGTTGATAAATTTGGGGCTTCGGTACTTTGAAGTTCGGCCGTTGCACTTCTTTTACGATTAGAAGTTTTAAGTGTTCGAAAGGCAGCGGTCATGTTAAGAAAAGGTAATTCCATTAAAGGTCTATCAGATCTATTTTTCGTTGAATAAAAATAGAATTTTGTGTCGATTTCTTCCGGCGGTGACGGTAACATATCCAAATACTCGAATTCCTTGGTAGTTTCAAAACAACCCAACTCCTCGTAACAAATACTTTTGGCCGCCCGTTTATATCTAGTTCATGTAAGGAAAGCAATGCCATTGCATTAAAGTTAATACAAAAAAAAAGGGTGACAAGTATTTCAAGGATACCTTGAATGCTTTTGTTTAATTTGAGAGTTTTCATAGTCCTGCATCGATTCTCTTACAGCATTTACTATATCTCCAACATTGTCTGATCGATAAATCGTGTTTTGATGCAATAGTTTACCAATAGTTTTATGACTCTCTGCAAATATGAAGAAATATTTATAATAATTTAAGTTCAAAAAAGACAGCAAAGATAGAAGATTGCACTTGTGGTCACAGGTGCGTCACACAAATTTCTACGAATGTATGTATCACAGAGAAGGAGTTAAAACAGAGACTCATGTTTTATAACAACAAACGATTCTGAATCAGTTTCTGAATCGATCTAAAGTAGTCTTTTTGTCTGTCCGTCAGTCCGCTTAATGTCTACCCATGTAAATTCATTTTCAAGAAAAGAAGAAAAAAGCTGCAATTTTTACTATTTTATGATGGAATTTGTCCCATAATAAGTTGCGATAAATAAATAATAGTTTAAGTACTAAAATTGAACGACGTATTTTTTGGATCCTACCTGAAACAAAGGTCCATATGAAAACTAAGTATTTATATAGAAAAAAGGTAAGATATTTTACAATTTGTGATGAAAATTAATCTCTAATAGAAAATAATTGCATCGTATGAATGAGCTTAGATCATTTTTTGGATTCCACCCCTCCCCCCGTAGGAGTGATCATAAGAAGAATGCTTTTATATGAAAATAAAATAACTTTTGCAGTCAATCACGAATTATGTTACGCGAATTGGTGTAGATCGGACTAAACCAACTATATATATGTTTTCACTTATTATGAGTTTTGCTTTTCGTAGAAATGGAAGAAGTTTTAAAAAATTTGCCTAATTCGATCTTGGCATCAATTTAGAATGCCATAATACTATTACATAATAACCAGATATAATGAATTTTTCGTTAGATATTTAACGCTATATGGGAAGTGATCGAAAAGGTGATGCGATCCAATTAATTTTCAATGGAGTTCGTCTTTTCGTCGCTTTAAATATCTTAAAAATATGTGAACAAACTTAAATCGGTTCAGATAATGGTTCATGTATTAAAGGGAGATTGGTCGCTAAGTGGTTAAAACGCATCGGTTGAACACAAGAGTACATGGACAGACCTCAGAGAGATAGATGAGCTAATGCACAGATAACTTCAGTGTAATGATTCGAAATCAACAAATATAACCAAAAATGGATCTACTTTAAAACCCTCATCCGCACAAGCTTATGATGTACAAATTTTTGAAAATCATTTTATCACAAGCCCTACATATAGTTAAAACATGGCTCAATTAGTAACAGGAACTACGTAAAAAATTACCCCACGGATAATATAAATAAATTGAAATCAGTCGATAGTATGTCTCGTATAGCTATCAAGGCGAATAAAACTATCCTACTATTATTTACTCTAACGTGCGTATGCATGTGTGCTCAATATTAAACAATTATTAAGTAATAATTCCGATACATGTACACTAAACCTACCGGTGCAGTACTATCTTACATATTAATTAAGTTTTTAAACCGCTTTCGTCCATACATTTCGGTATATATATATATATATATATATACATGTTACCGTGTAAGTGTTGTCTTTTACTGAGAGTATTTTTGCATATGTTATCGTTTCAAAATACACAAACTTACTAACTTACTAGCTGCTATAGAAGCAACTTTCTATTTCATTTTGCAAACGATATGATGACAATTATAAAATAGCGTTTCATTAGATTCCTCCCGATTGAAACGTAAGAAGTAGAAAAGGAAATCTAACTAAATAAATAAGTTTTATACCAAACTTCTCTCTATTACACAAACTTAATCTAAAAAATATATTGCAGATTTCGTTCTCATATAAGGGTTGAATTTGCATAAGTGCTCGTTATACGAGATAGTGTCCGAAAAATAGACCTACATGATCCAAACTAGGTATAGTTAACTTTTTTATGAAGTTATTATTATGAGCTAATGTTTATCACCAAACATTAAAAAATAAATCTTTTCTTACATAAAAGCTTACTCTTCATGGAAATATTTATACGAGGCCTCGGATACAATAAATAGATCTATTTGATGCAAACTTGCAATTATGGAGCGATTCTAATTGCGAAGCATGAAAAATTAGAAGATTTTGCTACATAGAGACCTAGCTTTCGTAGAAACGATTACACAGGAAGGGACTTAAAACATTTACTCGTCCAGTTCCAATCTTTCGTATCAATTTAATATCGCGATTTCCATTTTCAATAGGGTTCTTCACTTGAACAAAACTCATTATTGTACCAAATTTCGTCAAAATGTCTCATGTATTGCACACATGGACCAATGTGAAACGGACCGATGGTCAGACAAACTTAAATTGATCTAGAAAATGATTCTGATTATGCCGGTGAGTCTGCCTTAAGCCGTTCAAAGTATTATGTATACCTGCACAAGAAAATGAATGGACAAAGACGCGTGTAATGTTAAATCGCTGCAAAATCTTAAATATATATAATTGATGAGGTTCTTGATGTTATAAATAAAAGGACTAATTTAGTGTAACTTCTTACTGGTCTCGCTGATGAATATAAAAATTTAGTTTTTATTACATCCATCAGAAAAAAAAAGTTTCCGTTCTAATTACAACCTCTATCTAAAGCACGTAAAAACTGTATTTTAATTCAATTCAATTAAAATTCGGAAACGCTTTACCGACGCACGTCTATCGATGCACTCATTCACACAGGCAGGATCAGATGAAGTTTAAAAATGCTCATCATACGTTCGAGAAATACGTACATTAGGTAAACAGATGCCTTTGAAAATAACTTGCAAACTACAGAAATATCGATCTGCAGTCGAGAGCAAAGAAATCGCTTTTAAAAAACACTCAATGCTTAGTCTTGACCTCCGAAATCGTTACAGTAGCAATAAAATAGTAGAACTACCCAAACTCTTTCGTTTCCTCGATCTTGAGCAAGATAATGAAACAATAAAAATGGTTAAAAAATATTTATTAATACGTGGTATTACCTTCTCTAGCCCGAATAAGAACTTCCATTCGATATTTCATTGAATAAATACATTTTTTTACAAAATACTGCGATATCCTATCCCAGTCTTTCTTAATTGCGGTTCGAGGGTCGCCGAAAGCCGTAGGTGCCGTTTTTCTCGCTCGTAGTCGTTTTTGCAGCTCGACCCATAGATGCTCTATGAGATTGTGATCTGGGCTTCGAACAGTTTGCGCAATAACCCGCACATCAACCTCCTCGAATCTCTGGCGCACTACTGCAACGGTAGGTGGTTCTACGCTGTCATGCATGAAAATGAAATTTTCGCCGATAAATTCCGGAAAAGTCACTAAGTATTATGCCAGGGTTTCTTCAATGTGCCGTCGGGTTGTCAATCCGCCCGATTGACAGTTGGTTTCGGGCCCTGTGAGGAACACCAGTTCGGTTTTCGCTTTCCAGTGAGATGCCTCCATAAAACATGAGAGATACAGCGTTGGGCAAAACGTTCACTGGGTTCATGAGCATGAAGACCAGGTGCCAGGCAACAGTATTATCCATTGATGATCCATTATCCAATTCACATATTCTCGAGCTTACAGTGGGCGTG